>VWZD01013789.1:762803-796935 GCA_013396695.1 Sakesphorus luctuosus | reverse complement strand
GCCCTCGCCGGGGACGCGGCGACCCCCCCAGCCGGGCAACGTGCGCGCTCCCGGCGCCGCGCCCGCACCTGCCGGCAGCCGCGGGAGCGCGCCGGGCGGGCACAGCCACCCCTCCGAGCTGCCGCCGGTACCGCCGCCGTGCTGGCCGGCCCCCAGCCACCACCCGGCTCCCGCACCCCGCTCCCGCCACCCTGCTCAGGGGGAACACAGCGCAGGCTGCCCCTGGGACCGCCTGCCGTGTCATTTTCCCTTCAGCGTGCCCTGACGCACACTCATGTGACTCAGGTATCTGTGTCTTGGAGGCCTCTCTGCCTGCTCTGCCCAGGCACACCTCGTACCTCACACAAAGTTATTCGTGCATCGGCATCGACGTTCAAGTTTTTGTCTACATTGTCACGTGCCACTCGACAGCTTTGAGGGACTAGAGTGACCTTGAATGAGTTTGACCTCAAGCTTTTTTTTTTAGTATCTTGGCTTTCTCTGTGCAGCACTGATAATCTTGTGACTGTGATTTATTCTCTGACCGCTGAGACATCCAAATGTAAAGACATTTTCTGAATGAAATGTATCAAATATCAAGTGGAGATAAAATAAAACTGGGTGAACTGTGCTGCAGTGTCATGTGTATACTTGAAAAGAAACACTAATTGAATTTTGCTGTGCATGTGAAGGTCATTTCTTTATACAAATTGCCAGTCACTACAAGGATGGTTGTCCTTAAAAACAGGCCCTGTAATAGTTCCTCCTTACACCTAAACTTAGTACAGGACATGGGGCCTCCACTGTAGAACATCTACAAAGAATGAACAGCTATTATAATTGCCCCAGAAAGATAGGGCATTAAGAAATTGCTTCATGAGAGATATCATGACATTCTTTCCGCTTCTTCTCTGGGATCAGAACACTATGTGTAGGTAACTGGAAGCAACCAACAGAAACACGTATGTGCTACCTCGGGAAAATGAAGAGAGTATTTGAGAAAAAAAGTAAAATTTTCTTTGTAACACCCTGTGACTGATGTTCTCAAGATGATTTAAATACTTAGAATTTTCCTCATATCCTAATGCATAAGCACTTGCTGTAATTGCCAGCCCTAAAGCAATTGCATCGAAGAGGATAGGAAGGAAGACTGGCTACACACATTTACTGCTAGAAGGAGTTGTAGTGCTTCCAAAACTGTGAAATGCTTTGAGAATTCCCTAACTTAACTAATTATGTTTAAACTACAAAGCAGACGGCTGCTGTCGACTGGCAGACCTCATGCCATTTGTTGGCAGTTCTAGAGATCTGGCTGGGTACACTTTATGACCTTTGCTTGGCAAGTCAGACCTCTCAGGGCATGAGGAATCCTTGTTGCTACTGTTCCCAGCTGGTAACAGTTGTCTCCTTCTCCGTCCCTGACACAGAAACAGACTGCACATACAGCCAGCCCGACGCAGAACATGGGATCATTCCCACAAGCCTGTTTTTTCCAGCAATTGCTGGGAGCAGATATGTGAGCAGTTCCTGTATCTCAGCTGAGGAGTGGCAACTTTTTGCCTTACCCCAACAAAAGTGCACTTTGAATTGCACATGGATTTCCTCCAGTTAGGAGAGCAGTCCTTCCACTGACTCTGCAATGGAATACTGTACCTGTTTCCAGTACTGTGCCCAATTTCAGGCTTCTAAAAAACTTCTGGAATAAATAAGAATGGATTAAATAAAAACATTGAGTTTTAGTCTATGAAATTAAAGATCTGAAGGGATGTTCACTTCTGGAACAGGTAGCAGCAAAGGAAATACATCACAGTTGATAAGAAACAAGGTAATTCAAAAGTGGTAACTGCAATAAGGGAAATTCACTTTACAGTGGAGGCAGACATTTCCTAGCATAAGGTTAGACAAGCATCAGACTGAACTGGAAAACTCAACTGTCCATTGCTGGCAAGTATTTAGGAAAAGTTAAATATCTGTGAGAAACAGTCTAGGTAAAGTTGATCCAGACTTGCAGAAGGAGAGGGCACCTTGTTGAGGTTCTTTCCAGTCTTTTATTTCTAATTAAATATTTCCCTCATACTTTGCTGTAACTCTTGCACAATTATGCCCAAGATAGAAGTGAACTGGACTGTGCTGAATAGAAGAAGTAGGTCAGGAAATAATACTATTAGGATATGATCCAAATCACTGACAAGTTCAGGGGCAGTAATAAATGTCACCTCAGATAATGCTGGAGAAATTACTGAAATGGTGAAATGTTGAAGACTGTCCAAATCAAATGACAGGCTTTACGTACAGGGACAGATTCATTTCTAAGTGTGCAAGTTTCCCTGATCATGTAAGGACTCCAGCAGGAAATAATATGAACACTTCCCAAACTTTTTGCACTGTGGAAAGCATTTCAAACCAAGGTGCTGCTTTATCAAAACAATTCTCCTCTTGTACTGACATCACATGAACTGATTTCTGCACTGTAAAACACCACCTTTGTCACATTATTTTTGTTTACTCTTGTTTAATTTTGAAAGAGCTTTTAGAAAGGTTTTACATACCCCCTTCAGTTTTGATTTTACAATTCTTCTGCATTGCAAACCAAAATAAAGATAATAAAATTAGAGTATGTTTAATGTATTACCTGTAAGGATTTAAAATGAAAGACTCTTATGTCCTCTTCTGTATATAGATAGCATTGCTTATTTTGGGCACAGGCAAATTACAGTGCAATCCATTTGTCATCCAGGGGGAAAAGACCTGAGACTTTTGAATTAATAAAGTTGAAACTTGGAGCAAATAAACTGTTCAGCCTAATTTGCATCAGCTGTGAGCCACAGGTAGAACCACAATACCCAATTTTATGAACTTACTGCCTGATGTAGTGATATAGACAGCCTGGGCTCTTCCAATATTCTGTACAGAGCTAGACTGGTGATGTGAATGCCTCACATTGTACTTAGTGTTTGAAAATCTAGAACATCATAGAAAACATAATCCAGAAGAAATATGACAGCAGGAATAATGCTACATCCTCAAAACAGGACAAAAAGAAGAAATAAACTGTACTGAGCAGTTGGTTCAGCCAGAGGCTGCTGGGTTTTCACTGATACTATTTATAAGACAACACATCATGGCACAAGTGGTTGAAAGCAGGTTTTTTTTTTAAGAGGTACTACACTCCCTTGACTTCATACCACATATACACATTCAGTAAGTTACTGCATACTCTACATCCATTGACATTACCTTCTATAAACTTGATATATATTTCAGTTGCTGCGAATCAAGAATGAAGTGGAACATACCTGTCAATGAAGTTATGACATGTATTATAAGTTTAGTTTCTAACACTGTGGTGCAACCAAAGTAAATTTTGAGTCTTTCTTTTACCCTAACTTTCTAATCAAACCCTGTTTGCCAGTTCAGTTTTCAGTCTAATTTGTAAGACAACAATCCTCATAGAATCTAAGTACAATACTGACAAACAAAATCAAGGAAGATTCCAGTTCTTTCAAAATTACTGTTTACTCAGTATTTCTGTCTTTCTTTCTGAACTGGAGTAGGTGGAAACTACTGGTTTATTTTAAAATATTTTCCCATATATTTCACTGTAAACCAGCAATCTGGTGGGAAAAGGATGGCACACTGTATGCTGAAGAATCCAGGACACAAATGGACTCAAAACAGTGAACAGGTCTGCTAAACTAACTCACTGCATATAACACATTTGCCCAGAAAACACTTCATTAACTACTCCATACCTGCCTGTGCTTCACACACTCAGCTTTCTAGCCCCTCTTATTATTTGTTTATAAACCTAGAGGGCAAAGCTGCAATTCTCCAACTCTCTACGTCAATTTCAGCAAACTACTGACCACCTTGCAGTTCAGATACTTGGCTATGGGATCAAAAGTGCTGTGGTCTAGCCTTAAGTTTCAAAACCAATGGGGCTTAAACAAACAAACAAACAAACAACAAAAATACCCCACCCTTTGAGGTATGTTATCATCAGGCAACCTGGCCTGAAATTTTTTAGGAACCTATAAGGATTACCTACTCCTCCCTCATTCCACGGGCCTCCCATATCCTTGGTCTAAGGCTAAGTTAAAATAAGCATCAAACAGGTGCAGTCCACATGTAAATCTGTTACACAAGAACAAAACAAAACAAAACAATCTAACTTAACACCAGTGGCGTTACTCTAATTCAAAGCCAGCTGGCTATAAAGCTTTAGGCATATTTTGGAGAGCAGTGGTAATGAAATGCATGTACATATCTCCTCAAACCACACAAAGTGTATTATGCAATGCAAAGAGTGTAAGGAAACAGACGTGGTGTATCTGCCTGCAGATTTGTGTTCAAGGGGTTGTTGACACTCTGCCATTCCTGTTTATATTCTACTCATATTATTTCCATGTTTATCCTGTTTCTGCAGTGCAGGACAGTCACACTAATTCTTATTTAATTTTTCCTCTTTGAAAATAAAGCAAATGCAGTACAACATAATAAATTAATAAAAACTATTAAGAACATTCCTTGCAAAAAATCGGATACTGTTGATTTGTTTTAGCTATATTCACATATCACACGCATCACATGGAAAGAACCAAGTCTAGGAATCTACAACTTCTTCCTTCTTTTCAGAACTGGGAAAAAACACCTACACTGTTTTGGTGTATGCAGGACCTTTGGTAGACATGTGGGTTTTTAAAGTTCTTTTTCTCATATATTGTAGGTCCAGAAGATGAACAGTCAAACATAACTATATAATGACTACATGTCTAAATCAAGTGGAAAAACAGCTCTAGAACTGTGTAAAATTCTTATCTGGAAAATGCAATGACAAAGGGGACCCAAAGACCATTAGTATGATTGGTGTGATCACAAGAAAGCAAACAGCCAACAGCTAGCTAACATGTGAATTCTGCTTTCCCCAAATACTAAGACATCTGAGAGGGAAAACTGGTTGCAGATTACAGAGGAAATGAAGGGCATAAATTTGGTCACATGCCTAAATCTTTGTCAGATAGAGGCCAAGGAAGATTCTACTGAGACCATCAGTTCCTTCTCTTCCCACCCACCTACTAGTCCAGGCTCCTTTCATTTATGCCTTCTGTGACACTTAAAGAAAATCTGTTGATGTTATGAAGAAAAGCCCTGCACAGAGTTGAAGCTCATCTCCCTCTCACTATCACCAAGGGAGAGAAACATGGAGAAAGGCTCTCTAAGCAGGAACTTTGCTTTGGCAGTCTGAACAGCCCATACAGGGAATGTTCTTTTCCTTTACTGATGAAAAGCATGGCACAGATCTCCCAGCCCAAGCACCAAGCCTGGTGTCCAGGCAAGGCAGTATGAATGCTGCCTGGAATGCTGTCTGGATTAGGACACAGACTTAAACAATGGCTTAGGTTGGAAGGCACCTTAAAGACGATCTAGTTCCAATGTCCTGCCATGTTACAAGGATGCTGCCCATCAGATCAGGCTGCTCAGGGCCCCATTCAATCTGGGCTTGAACACTCTCAGCAATGGGGAGTGTTCCATGCAGAGCTTCTCTGGGCAACCTGTTAAAGTGCCTCTCCATCCTCTGAGTAGAGATTTGCTTCCTAACAACAGCTATCTAAATCTCTCTCTTAGTTTAAAACTGTTCCCCCTTGTCCAATCACTATCTACCCGTGTAATAGACACAACTTACACATCTAACAGGCATAGACAAGCCTAGGGAATAATAGTAATAAGAGTACATAAGTGAGTCTGGTCTTACCATCCTGCCCATCCCTGTGGTCAGACTTTGCAGCGGTCCAAGTGGTTTCTACAGTTATCCTCTGGTAGTTCTGAGATGAGGTTAGAGATTGTGGTTGCTGTCTTTCATCCCAACTGAAAAAAAAACAAACATGCAGCAGTCACAAAGCAGTGCTAACTTTTTCCCTCTAAAGCTTTTCCTGCCAGTAACTCTGTTTCTATGTCCAACTACACAATTACCCTAATTTGCACTTACTCTCTACAACTTTAACTGATCCCTGGCAGGGCTGTTGGTGGTCTTCTTTTATAGGAAACAAAAAACTTAAGTGCCTGAGTTCAGACATTTCAAATAAAACTCCTCAAATTAGTAACATTTAAAATCTAGTCCTTGATTATTTCTTAGAAATACCAGACTGTGAAGATAGAGCAGGTGTTGGAGTCAAATAGTCTTTTTTTTTCCCATGCCACAGTTTCTATTTTGCAAAGAGCTTTTTTAAAAAGAAAACAAACAGGTAATGGATTCAAACTATTAGGTGTGTAAAAAAGCCAAAAAACTCATTTCAAATACACTCTCTTTTCTCTCCATCAATCTATCTTGTACCTAAGTATTTGGCTCAGTATACTGCTGCTTATCTTTAACAATCAAACTTAAATATACAAAATGTAATTGGAAAACACGCAAGCTCACAACCCACTGACTGAGAAATACTGTTCATCACTATAAAAAAATTATTGCAAAAAGTGTCAGAGCATTTGGTAGAGAAAACAATGGTCTTTGCTCCTGACTGCTCCCCCACAGACAATTGCCCTCATGTATGTATGTATAGATCCTCGTTTTGCTTGCCTGAATGTCTTCACTTTCAACTCAGCGTTTTTATGTGGTCCTTCACAATGCAATTAGGAGGGAAGTGACAGTTTCAAAGCAAGCACTTTGAAAGACAGAATGGCTGACAAGTACAAAATAACATCCCATCAGATAAAGGTGCAAAAAGTACAAGGAAAATACTGGAGTGGTGGTTATGGGGCACCACCGGTCACAGATTGCAAATAACAGAATCCCCACAAATGATATGACATTAGTCTCCATTCACAGGCACAACTGCAATCTGATATAAGCTGAAATTGATATGTGTGAGACCTAAAATTCTAAACCAAAAAAAGTTGACTGATTTATTACCTCCTTATAATTGACAGTTTTCAGACCTGAGATCCTCCCAGAACATAAAAACACACATATATGTTATATAAATATATATATAAACATATAGCAAAGACAAGCAACAAACACATTAACAAAAAAACCCAACAAACAAACAACAAAAACCCAAACCCACGTCTATCTTCCCTGCTGGAACCCTAATTTCAGTGAACTAAAACCTCTGTGATTAAAACAAAAATCCCACAACAATTCTCCATCCCTAATTACCAAGTTTAGATCTGATTATAAGCAGATTCGCTTCAGTCACAGCACACACTGATATAAGGAAAAAGGAAGTTAACATAACATAGCTCTGAATGTAAATATATGGCAATTATGTAGTGCTCCGTACCCACAGATCTCCAGACCCTTCACAAAATGCAAATAACTGCTCTTCTCACCTCCCATGCAAAGAAACAAAATCAACAATGATAAAACAAAAAGCAGTGAGAGTTGAGAAAGGACCTGAAGAGAGGTCTCACCTTCAAACTGAAACCTGTATTTGGATCAGTTTGACACAAAACAGAAATTAAAATACCCATGCCCCTCAACTGGAAAATTTAGCAGCAAAATTCCAGAGTCATTGTCAGATTTTTAACTCATTTGCCTAGGCAGGGCCAGTGCTGAAATGGAAATCTGAAATTTTGATGTTTTTCAAACATAAGTCTATCTTAATTTTCTTAAAGTAATTTTTTTCAGTCACAGATTTAAGAAACAGCTTCAGTTCCCCAGAAGCTGCATTCTCAGCAAAACTGGCTATTAATCTAGCAGTGCTGTAGCTAGGCCTATTTAGCAGTTGAACTTACATTTCATCTGACAGAGAACAAGCTGTCTTCCACTCGATATGGCAGGGCCCTGGACAGACTCTCCCTTCATGCTGCTTATTGAAAACGGAATCCATTTAAGTTTAAAAACAAAGAAACAAAGCTTCCTGATTCAGCAAATTAATTAATTAGTATTATCTTCCCTCGTTGAAGTTCCTTGGGCCTAGTAGAAACACACATTTTCACTTTACTGACGTTTTGCTGTTCTGTTTGTAAAATTCAATGAAAAGCTGCCTATTTATCTTTGCCTGTACATCCACACACGTTTATGTCATCTGGCTGTTACCAGCGTGATCAAAGTTCCAAGCACACAGGTAACTGACCTCAAAGCAGTGTCTGAAGTCCTTGTTTGACATGGTTGGTGTTTTCTCTACGTCAATAGTTATTTCATCTGTTGTTTGTTATATTTACAACTGGACAAAATAATCAGAATAGAAACTACTACTCAATACAGCTTTGCTAATAGATTCTCCTGTCTGAGTACAGAAAAAAAGTCAGCTGTACTACCAAATAGCCTACTTTTTAAGAACAAGGCTGTATAGCTATCTGCAATGAACATAGTTAATTTCTAATGTTACTATAAATTCAAGCTATGAATTTAAAAATTATAGTTGAGAAACACGAACATCTCACTAAAATATGCCAGACTTTCCTCTCCACTGCTTCAGCTAAAATCATTCATAACTATTACAATAAAATTGTTTTTCACATTTTCACTGCATGATGAACACGCAACATGGAGGTAAAGTGACTTCTTCAGGGAAGAGTATGGGTACAGCCAAATGAAACTGAGTTCCCAGTAAGCAGTGACACTGAACTTCGATATGAGTTAATGACACAGAGGAAGAAGAGGAACAAAGGCAACTGAGAGGGGTGAAGGGGGAAGATGAGTAACAGACTTACCTAATAAGAGGCCAGAAATCCCAAGGTTATAGTCTGGCTTCTCTTCCCATCACAGGCAGGCATTGGCATTAGTTTGGTTTCATCAGATCAGACCTGCATTGTGACATACCTTACAAATTGCAGCCAACGAGAAGCAGGGAGAGCAGGGAAAGATGAAAAAGCAAAACAGAAAGAGAGGGTTATAGGCAACAACTTGGTACCACCTCCATCCCAAGCAAATGTGGCATGAATCTTCCCATCATCCCCTAATCAATGCTCTCAATAGTATTCATCAAACAATATACTAAGAATTCTGAGTTAAAATGTTTCTTCAGAGTAATGCTCATGTGATGAGGCTTTCATAAATCACCATTCCTGGATGGAAAGAAATACATACCACATTAGATTTTCCTGATCCAAATACACTGATGAGACTCTTGGTGGCCATGTCTACTTTAGATGCCCAGAAGCCAGCTACAGCATCCACCTGAAACTGAAAACATCAGATTAAAGAAATTTGCAAGTGTAATACATCCTCAAGCAGCACTGTGGCATAATTTGCAAAGTATAGCTACATGGGTTGTACCTAAAATCAAGCCTCATGTTTAGTTGTAACAGCAACAGCCACAAAATCACAGCATCTATTTCTGAGTCACTTGTCTTGGATAATTAGTTTGCCAAGAGCATGTGTCACTAAGTAAGAAATTAGTTAGAGAATGACTCATTCCTAACTTTATACTAATATTATCCTTAAAAATAGAAAGGATTCCTCTCTTATCTCAAAATTGTTAAATGTTTTAGTTCTTTTCACAATGCCAAAACGTGCTTTATATAGAAAATCTGGATTAAATCTTGGAATAATTGTCTTCTCTTTACAAGGCAATTCACTCAAAGATCTTACAGTGCTTTAAAAACATGTGTGTATTTTTCAGTGCACCCACATATATGATGAAGTGTGGCAGGATGACATTGCTTGGCAACACTATACAAAAGTACCTGACTGAATCTGCAGTCAGATCCTGTAATTTGTTGAAACAAGAAAGGAAAATTCAGATGCACAAAACCGAATTAGTAACAATGAAACTTTGCTGTTTACATCTCAGTTTTTGTAACATGGGGTTTATTCTGACTACGGAGGGTCAGCTCAGCCAGTACTTGGTAAAATTCATCGTTTCTGTGGAAATCTTCCAGTTTCTTCAGATTTCAGCTGTGAGCAAAGTTTCAGTACGGAAGCCTGCCCTGTTTCATACTCTGCTTTATCCTTCGCTCCAGCATGTTGTGACAACATCAGGCAGGGCAGCAGCAAACTGAGAACAAGATGTCAAACTACATTTGGAAATACTCTCTAACTCTGCAAGTCTGGTTATGCCCAAAGGCTGCAATCCAGGCAGAATCTGCATATTTGAATCCTTGCTGAAGAACTGCCAAAGGTGCAACTTCGCAAACAATTTAGCCAAGCTAAGACTGCCTGACACAAGAGAAGAAGTCCCACCTTTCTGTCCCACCAGCATTTCTTCCTGCTCTTCTGCTGTTCCTGCATTTGTTTGTCCACAAAGATCTACTTGCTGACTTGGCTGAAAGTAATGGCATAAGAATGTGTTAAAAAAAATTAGCTGCTCACTAATCCACCCTTTGAGAAGCAACTGAGACTTCATGAATTTTCATCATCTTTCACCTGCTCGTCCATTCTGAGTGAAGAAGATTGTGTTTCCCTTCAAGGACTGCAAGGAGCACTGCTGTTCAATTGCATGGCACAAATACAGGCTCTTCTTTTCAGGAGTATGACTTTGTTCTATGCAGGGCAGATGTCTAGCATGTATGAGGCTCTCCGCCTTCAGTTTTTCCTACAGGATGGGCAATGCTCAGCCTGTAATATAGTAAAATTTAAGTTTAATACAAGCTTAAAAAAAAGGGAAAAAAAAAGATGAACTCATACCAAAACAGGATGCCCTGGGCCATTTGCTATTGGCAAAAAACCATTATTTTCAAGTCCTTTAAAGATAAGTCACTGGTTAAGAAATTTGTTTTCTAAGCATTCATTCCTTGTCCCTTGATTGTGCTGCAGGGTAACCATGTTACCCAAAACTAGACATTAATTTTGATATCTAAATCAAGAGGCTAATGAAGAAAGCAAGGTTCCTCCAGAGTGTAATCTGGGTTACAGTTGTATTGCCGAGCTCTACCATGCAGCACAAGGGTCCTTCCAGAACAAGAATTTAACTTAGGCCTGCATCAATTCTGAGCATTTCTCACTACTGGCTGTACAGGAAGCTCAAGTTAAAACAACTGAAGGTCAGTGGTGTGACTACACCATTCCAATCACATCTTCACATGAGTTGAAGAGCAGCCCTGAGTGCCCAAAGCCATGATGACATTCCAAGGAAGGGGACCCAATGTCAGAGAACAGCACTAGTTTCTGAGGTCAACACTAGGCAAGAATAAAAGCAGCTCTGTCTTGGGTGTCAGAGCCAGAAAGATGAGAAATACTGCATTGAAACACTGTAATGGCTACACTGTAACATAGTCTGCTCCTTGTTATTTGAGCAGTAATCTTCCTGCTCTTGATCCACATCTTTTTGAGGCCCCTTGTATTTTTGAGACACAGAAGTGTTCTGTCTTTTGGCTTCTACACAGACCTTGTATATCTATGTACACACACACATACAAAATACTTGTGTCACAATGTGAAAACAGTTTTTACCATTTTCTCCAATGGAGGCCTCTGTTGCTGTTACACTGACTAACATGACATTGTCTTGTTTTGCCTGACAGATGACTCATGTCTAAATGTTTCATACCCTTTCAGCAATAAAGCCGCAAAATACTTAACCATCACTAGTGGTCTTACAGCATCTGTTGCTAAAGTTACAGAAAGACCCTAGAAAAGGCAGAAGAAAAAAACAAAGTAGACTTTATTTATTTATCCTGTCATCCAGTACTAACCTTCAGCCTTCTTTGGTAGTAATAACTATAGAAATACATACACACATATATGCATAAAATACTTCTCAATTATTATACATTTTCAGGGCTTATTAAACATTGGCAGTTCAAATGAGTAAGCTGAGTCACAGAAACATTTAAGAAACATATTTTATTATCATTTATTCTGTGATCAGGTTAAAAGTCCCCTCTGTGATTAAGAATCCCACTATATTAGGAAAATCCAAGCACAACCACTCTAATGGAAGGCCTTAATGATCCTGGCTTGAAAAGATTCCTGTTCTTAATTAAAAAAAGATTTAAACATGGACAGGTGGGTGGCAAAAATAGACAGCACACTGATTTTGAGAAAAAAATTAACTGCATTGCTAATTCCTCAGAATATTCAAGCCATTCCCTTGCCTTAGTCATTAGAGCCAGTGTAGAACACTATCATGTGCTTATGAAAGAACTTTTCAAACTGTAATAACCTGACAACCTAAGTACACTCAAATGCTGGGTAAGCATAATGATCCAAGACACACAATGATGTCTTCAGGTATGTTTTAAGCTTGTTGATGAGTGGTAGAAGGTTATGGTTTCAAAATGCTAGATCTGACCTTCAAAATGGTGACTACTTATGTTAACACATTTCAGAGAGTAACTGATTTTGAAATGTTTTGGCTTAATTCCAAGATTAAAAGTTGGTTACAGGTGAAATGATCTTTAGCTCATCAGAGTATTACACAATTACACAATAAATCAAAGAGGGACAGAAAGAATACCAGAGGGTTGGGGGAGAAACAGGAAGAAACAGCAATAGCTTTTTATCTCAGTTGCACTCTTCCCAAAGTCTTGAATTACGCAAACTGAAAGAAATACATCTCAGAAAATATATTTCACATCTTCTCCTATGTGAGACAATACAGTTCTTGTTGAACGAGTAACACTATGTTTGCCATTCACAGGTTTTCATATGAAGCTATCAAGGTTTAAAAAGGGTATGTTGAGTACATGTAGCCTGTTTTCATTACACAAAACACTGGCATGGGACCAGGTGGCTCCACTTCACCTATGAGAACATGTATGGCAATACCTGAACAACCCTTCTTAACACAAACATGTCTCCACTTGTGAGCTCCCTGTCTCCTCAGTGAATAATTTTTTAAACAGCCATGACCACAGAGCACAGGTATCACCTTCCTTGCTGGAGCAGCTAGCCCTGGGAAACATCCAGAGGCCAAGCATTATGGCCAAAGCCCAGCACCAGGTGCTATGGCTTGCCTCCCACTCCCCATCAGTGATCCCCTCCTTCCTTCCCAGACTCCTGGCTGGCTCTCTCATACTGGCATACACTCATCAATTCCCCTCTTTGCCAGTGAGTCTATGATTCATTTTCCAAATTGTTATTTTATGTTCCAAGAGCACCTCAATGGAGTAGCCTCACAACCACCTGCGAGCTCCTTCCAGGGAAGGTTGCCTCCTACGCTGCACCAAACCCCACAACTACTCAGTTAACCAAATTAGCCACAAAACAATGGTAGCATTTGCAAGCTAATGATGGAAAGCTCCTGCCTCCTTCAGGGAAAGGGCCTGATGCCCTGGCCAACTACTCTTCTCCACCCAGCACCACTGAGACCTCCCTGCCTCAAAGCCACCATCTGTCCCTGGGGCAAAGCTTCTAAGCTCAGGAGCACCTGTGAGACTGAAGACGTAGCTCATTGCTTAAAAGATATGACAAAAGAAAACATAATGAAAAATGAGCAAATGAACAGCCTGTGAAGTCATGAGTTCATAAAATCAGCTGTATGTGCATTAGAAATAGGATCACCTGAGGGCAACTGGTGGGACTGCGACAGCAAGGGTACACACTCAAATTATAGGAAGTGTGAAAAGCACCCACCAGACTGTTTAAATAACAGAATAAATAACACAAACTGCCCTGAAAGATATGGATTACAGGGGGCTGGCATGGCAGATTACCAGGAGGATTACATAATGCACCATTTTCCTCCAAGACATCTCTTTGACAAGGAACAGGAGTGCTCTTGCCAGTCGGCCCCAAGGGAACGCTGCAGGAGGACTTGGCCTGCACCCAGGACGGGAAAGCAGCGCTGTCAGGGCATGGGGAACCAGAGTGGTGAGGGGAAACTGAAGTACTTTGTTAATTCCCTGGGGAAGGTGAGTTGAGTACAAAGAAACTGAAGCCAGTGCTGGTTTGGCTGCTTCTCAGATGTGCTGAATGATGCTGGGCAGTGTTGCCTGTGTCTCTAATTACTTCTGACAGTGATGTAAAAGCAAGTTGAGAAATGCTGTCTCATAGGGCATCATCTCACCATTCAGATGAGCAGACTATCCACAACTTTTACACCTTATCTCAAATAAAAGGAACATAAGTGTCTAAGGGTAATAGTAAGAAGTTGTTTACAAAAATCTTTTCTCCTTGGGAGTGGCAACTTCCTACATAAGTTATAGCGAATTTAAAAAGAAATATAATCAAATCTCAGGCGTCAGTGAGTTTCTGAATGCTGTTTTGGCAGCAGACATTTTTGTTGCAACTGGCTGTCCTTGCACAAACCACTTGAAGGAGAATATATGGGTGGAAAGCCATAAAGCTTATTTATGTAGATGAGGTTGCCTCATCTTCCACTCCAAAGGAGGCTGGATCATTTATGCTGACCTAATGTTTTTTTATCATTGTTTGTGTGAGGCAGGAAGACATGTTAGATTGGGGTTTGGTTTGCTCTTTCAGTATGCTGATAGTAGACCTTTGCGATACTAGTTTAAATTAAAATTAAAAAATGTGCAATATTATAAAAAGTTCCAGAAGTCTAATATTCAAACAAAATCAAAATACTGCCTGTACCATGAGCTTTGTTATGCTCCAACTCAGCAAGAGTAATTTTCTGCAGGACATAGAACCCAACCTGTTTAGGAATATACCTTGCAAAATATTCCAAGAAGATCTTCAGTCTTCCTCTCCATCAAGTAGAAGAGAATAGCTGTCAGGTTTGATTCCAAGAGCTAATTCTCCCCATTTTTTCATAGTCATTCTCAGTCCCCTCCTGGTATGAAAAAGTTGGCTTGGCATTAGGCAAGTTCAGTAGTTTTAATTCTGTTTAGGACAGAAACCAAGATACTTCTAAAAACGTTAGCCTAAGTCTTAAAGAATGACTTCAAGAACTTTTCAATTTTGCTAGCAAACAATTTCAAATTCAATATTGCATCATTTTCTGCTGTTAAAACAAACCAACTCTTGCAAAGTGGCCTACATTGGAACTGAACTCAAGTATACATCTTTTACTGATATGATATAGCCTTCATTTAAGGAAAGATAGGATTTAATCCTAAAGACAACCTCATCAAGGCAGCTGATACAGGATCTGTGTAGAACTATTCCTTTAGAGAATTGCTTGCTCTTGCTGGAATTCTTTTCTTCAAATGAAAACCAAACATTTTATTCTCACAGATACTGAGTCCTTTCAAGTTACTTGTCCTTTTAGTTCAATCTAAAATAGGCAGACATTCCTTATGTAGTTCAAAGAATTTCTGTCAGATTCCAAAGAGAAACTCATGATGATTTGTGTTACCAAATCCTGCATATTCCCATACCCTGATATTCTAGAAAACAATTATCTGATTGGCATTATAACACTGGTTTGAAAATAAAGCTGAAGGATTTCTCTCATTACTGGTTAAGAAATTAAATGCCCATCAATGCAAACCTGGTACCCAGCAATAATTTCGCCCTGGGGAAGGTTTTAAACAAAGGTACCTTACTAAGTATTTTGCACAGCTGTCAGGACTGGAACGAAGGGTCAGGCACAAGCACACCCTGAACTCAAAGCCGCAGTTTCCCAATTCAGCTGATCCCCGCTCGGATACAAGGCTCGAGCAGGTCACTCGGCCTCTTCCCTCTCCCCACCGCAAACAGTGACCATCATGTTTGTAAACAGAGAGCAAAGCGCCTGTGAGAACAGCACGGCCGTGGCCACCCCGAGTGCAGGCGAGTCAGAACTTACACAGGTCCTTCCGCCCCGCCTCGGGGAGGCGAATCGGGCGCTGCAAACAGGTGAGGGCAGGCCCGGCGGCGCCAGGGCGCCTTCCCGCGGCAACCGCGATGCCGCCGCCGTTGCTGCTGCTGCCGCAGCCGCGGGCTGGGCGCGGGCGGGCCGAGACCCGGCGGGGCCGAAGCCCCTGCAGGCCTCTCAGAGCGCAGAGAGCCTGCCAGGCGCGGCCGCCGCCGGAGGGCGAATCTGGGCACGCCGACCCCGCCCCGCCGGGACTACACTACCCGTCGTGCCTTGCGCCGCCGCACTCCCAGCGGGCCGCGCGGCGCCGGGCGCTGTCATTGGTCTGATTCGAAAAGAACCCGCGTCCGGCGCAGAGACCGAGGGCGAGTCACGGCGGGTGAGCGGGTCGGGGCACGGGGCGCACGGGGCACCAGGCACCGAGACTGGGGCAGCAGAGCGGGACCTGGACCGCGGGAGCAGGGCAGGGATGGTCGGGCGAGCCCATGCTGGGCTGTGCCCTGCAGAGGGGAGGCTGTCGGCGGTTGCGGCCCGCGGGTCTCTGGGCTGGGGCAGCAGCGCGTGTGTCGCCCGTGGCGGCGGCGCCGGGGCCTCCTGTCCCCGCTGTCCCCGCTGCCGTCGGTCCCTGGCGCTGCGGCGGGGAAGAGCCGCTGCAGGGCTGGCGGTGTGGGCAGGTTTCGGCGCTGCAGGAACAGCCGCGGTGGGTTTGTCCCGTGGGAACGGTCAAAGAGCGCAGAGCCTGGCAGTGAAAGATTGATATGTGCAGAGAGCAGTTTCCATTTAGTTGTTTGGGGATTTTTAAGTATGGGAGTTGGTGCTTTAGCTTTTATATAAGCTGCCAGCCTTACTGTGTGATTTGGAGCTTTTTCAAACTTTTCTTGGGCTCCCTGACAGTGCTACAGGCTGTGTGTGCTGCGACCACACTTTGCAGTATGCCACTGGGGATCCCCTTCTTTTACGGTGTCTACAGCTCTAAATTCTATTGCCACGGTTAGTAGGGTTATAAAAACGCATCCCAGTATGCAAGTACCTTTCACTGGTTGCAGCCAGGCAATATAGTTGTTTGCGCCAGAATACCTGAAGCCATTAGAGTGCTTTGTGACACAACGTGGAGTCGGACATACAGCCTGTGCCTTGGACTTGGTGTTCTGTCAGGAGTTGTACTTCACCACTCTGAGTGCTGGGCTATGTCAACACTTCTAGTTCCAGTTTTGTATACACAGCTTAATGTTTGCCTTTTGCCTGTAATGTAAAAAGATACAGTATTAGAGCATAATCTTGACGAATCACACCTTAAGCTTGTATTAACAAATATGATTCCTGTAAAAGGCTGATAAGAGTTTTGCACTGTGGCTTTTTGTCGTTTATGAATAAGACTTCCAAATCGTGATAGCACGGACAGATACGTTTCTTTCCAACTGTAGGTCAGTCTTTGTCCAAGCTGTGATATTTCAGGCCAAGTTTTTCCTGGCTTTCATACACCCCTGACAAAAATTAAAAATGTAGATTAGAAGAAACAAAGGTAGCATTGATGCTTACTTTCTGTATGTGTATCTTTACCTCATTTGCAGCTTGGAGACATTTGGCTAGCTGCTTAGAGTTCTGCATCTGCCTTTTACAACCTAGATAGGAAGACTGAGCTCTTAAGTATTTGGTATTGAAGTGCAGACATCTCTTAGGTTTTTTGCTGGAGGAATTGAAAATTGAATTGCTTAATAGATAGGCAACAAACACTCTTCTTGAGAAAAGGGGTTTTGAAACAGCCCTGCTCTGTCAATTGTTTTAATGAACACTGCATGTTCTCCATTAGTATTTAGAGGAACAATTTTCATGCTTTGCTGTAACCTAGATGTGGGAATGTAGTACTAGAAGACCATTGAATTGTTGTGTTCAAAGCTTCAAAATGTAGGTCATGTTGTAGATGTCTATTTGTTGGATCCCTTGCTGCCATAGTCTGTTAGTAATTGCCCAGTGATTTATTTTAAACTTAATCTGTAACAAAATTAAACTACATCATGTTATCTTTATAACACCAAGTATTTGTCAGGTCCTGCAGAGATAACTGTGACATTCTAAATGACCACTATAATGGGATGCTCAAGTTGATGTGGAATAATACAATTAGGTTTTAGATTATGTCTTCCTTGATTGACATGTTTGTGCTATGTGTGTAAAGTTTTCCCTGGTAAACAGTTGCTTTCTGTTTAAAGATGAATGGCAATTCTTGATTCATCATGACGCAAACACTTCTGCAGACCCTCTTCCCACCTACCAGAAACTTGCTATATAAATGATGAACAGGATGCAGAAACCTTTCTCCTCAAAGAAATTGCAATTATCAGTTTCAGATTGACTTCTAAGGGACTTCTGAAGCTCTGTGTTATATGATCAGGGAGAACAAAACAGTTTTGTTTTATCTTGCAGAATGGAACCGACTTTGAATAATGAGAAACTTTACAGACCATCCTATATTTCTAGCACTGAGCTATCTCCAAGATCAGGACCAGTGAGTGTGGAAGATCTTAAAGCAGATCTCTCCTCTGAATTTTCTTTGGTTTCTTCAAGCTCAGACACAAGCCAGGTAAGAAAGTTTTATTGTTTGGATTGTTTGCATATTTATTTTTTAAAATACAAGCTGAGTCTTTTCATCGATAGGAATAGTCAGAATTTTAGGGAGGCGGTGAAAAGCATCTTTCGTGTGTTTTAGACTTGGAAGAGATGCTTAGGATTAGACTAAGTTGTGTGGCACTGCACTGATGCATCAGTTTTCTGTGAATAAGCCTAATTGCCAATTCATGGAACCTTCTGTGGGTATCGTTCTTGATCTCTGGTTGGCCTGGATACAATGTGTGTATGCATGTGCTGCAAGATTAATGTGTCACAGATAATTTCTGCAGGGGCCTAAGCACTTGTGAAAACTGATGAAGTGGATTTCTTTGGATTTCTGTGTTATCAAATAAATCAAAACAGCCTGATGAATTAAAACTGCCTTAACATGCTAGTTATCAAACAAAGATTCAAAATTCTAACTTGCTTAATTTTTTTTTCTTTTTAAGAGGAGCAGTTTGGATTCTAAGGGACACATACAAGTTTGCCTGCGTATTAGGCCATTTACATCATTGGAAAGAGAAAATGGATCGCAGGTGTGATGTTCATTTCGTTTAAAAGTGCTTTAACTTTGTTTTGTGGGTCTTTTTGTGTTTGGTTTTTTCTCTGTAAGCTGAACTCTTTATATTCTCTTCATGCCTGCATTGCTTGTCTTTCCTCTTAATAGGACTGTGTTTCACTTGAAGACTCAACAAACATCATACTGAAGCCACCCCAACATTATCTGAATCGACTAAGTGAAAAAACTGCTGGACAGATGATACAGAAGTTCACTTTTTCACAAGTAAATGAGTTATCTTTAAAAGTTTTTAATGCATTCCTGAAACATGTTGTTTAACTTACATTTATTTAATAGAAGGAGACTATTTTTGGTTTAACTTTGTAGTCTTCAAAAGTATCAACAAACAGAATTTAAAAGATTCTTTAAAATTCTCTAATGATTGCTTAAACAAAATATAGACAGTTCTTGGTAATACACAGGTATTTGGACCTGAGACAACTCAAGAAGAATTCTTTGAAGGTGCCATGAAGGAACCAGTGCAAGACTTCTTAGATGGATATAATCGTCTTGTTTTTACATACGGAGTTACAAATGCTGGGAAAACTTACACTTTCCAAGGTATAACTCCTTGAATACATTTTTTTTTTAAAGTGATGATTTCTTCTAGCAGAAATATTATAACTTTTTCCTTCATTTAAACTGTAGGCCCTATACATTGGCTTCTCTTGAATATTAATAGCCTTTGAAAGTCTCTTTCCATAACAAACATAACTTCCAACAGTCACTGCCAGAGTTTACATAAAAACTTAGCCTTACAAAGCAATATAACTATAGTAATTTCAAACAGGTCTGTGAGACTTTTCTTTTTTCTTCCTAGCATCTAGTGTGTTTGGACTAAGGGGAAGTTGGGAAAATGTTCTCTATAAGAGGATATAAAAAGTGTGTAAGTTGCTCTAAACCAGATGAGCATTTTCTTGAGTTTTATTATACAGTTACATGCATCTTATATGCACAAATAGGAAATAATACTTGAGTCTGTTTCAATTATTATAGGCAGAGAATAAATGTTTTAAAACATGTTCAATTGCTTTCATATATTTTTGTCTTGTCTTGGAGTTTCTGAGCTCAATAGTGTCCTAGGAAACCTTGTCTTCTGATGCACTATTTCTATTCTGTAAAAGCTCCAAATTCTTTCTAGTCAGAAGGTGTCATTCTTTAGTCGTTTTTCAAAGCATCGTAACCAATGAGGTGACTTAATTCATGTGGAAATATTTTTTTTTCTGTAATGAAATGGCTGTTTTGGATGCTGTACCACTTCTTTTGTACAAAGAAATAGTGGAAGGACAATAGGTTTTGTGCCATATGAAACTGATCTTTATTGAAGTGACATTATTTTCTAAGCAATGGTCAGTTAGGTCGACTATAATTCTATAATTCTGGATTACTGCCAGTATTTTCAGTTATTTATCTGGAGCAATAATGGGGTGCTCTTTTCTGTCCTAATAAATAATAGGTAAATAACAAGAAACAAAAATTCCTGAAGTGTACAGTTCCCCCATGCTTGACTAGTGTGGTGTATATTGTGTGTTTTTTCAAGAATTTCTGGTTGACAACTCTTTAGACTAGGATCTTTTTTATGGTATTATATTTTTAGGACTTGGATAAATATTGGCAGGGCAGACTACTGTGTACTGGGTGCCATGATTTCCTCTTCTGCTATTCCACTGTAGTATTACATGGGAGCCTATATTCAGTTAATGGCAAAAGGCTAAAGTGAAAGATGAAGAAGCTTTTTTAGGATTGTTTCTTGTTCACCAGTGACTGTTACTTTGTTTGTATTAGGTTGAATTACAAGTGGCATTGCAATAAACAAAAAATTATTAGAGAGGAGGTGAGGAGAAACGCATGCAATGCAACACTACTTAAACTGTCTATGTTACTTGGTGACTATCTTGTGATTTGAGTGCCAACCACATTTTATATAAGTTCTGAGTTAGGGGACACATCTGGTGCTGTAACTGAAATGTCCTTCTGTCTCAAGAGCAGGAGAAATTTATTAGCCTGAGAGAGGACAATAGTTTCTCCTCTGCTCTCCTCCTTTGTCTGGTTATAGGATTTACAGAATACAAAAAGGTGAACCCTTTTTAAACTTTGATTCAGAAAGATCAAGTCTGCAGTGAGGCTTTCATTTAACTCCTTTTTCTCATTCAGGTGCAAAAGTA
Source organism: Sakesphorus luctuosus (assembly GCA_013396695.1). Classification (NCBI taxonomy): domain Eukaryota; kingdom Metazoa; phylum Chordata; class Aves; order Passeriformes; family Thamnophilidae; genus Sakesphorus; species Sakesphorus luctuosus. Next base: position 776,038 of record VWZD01013789.1, on the reverse strand, counting down.
GTATGTTCTGAGAAAAGGGTCTGGGACAGGGAAAGAAGCAAGTCTTCATAAGGCTTTTAGAAGTTTTTTGTAGGGTCTGTGGAATTAGTAGAGGACAGCAGCTGAAAGGTCAATTATGAGTTTTGTTTCTAGATTGCTTCCTTGAAGAGGAGTGAAGACAGCACATGAAATAGAGTTAAAGAACTGTAAATATTTATTAAATGTCTGCTGATTGTGGGATTTTCTTTGTTTCCCATCTAGGGTAAGCTTATGCAGAATACTCCAGCAGTTTTTATTTTATGTTATACTGGTTATTGGCGTAGAGCATGAACTGTTGCTGAAAGCCAAATACCTCTTAAAACACTCAAATGGCATTTCTGTTACCTTCAGAATACGAAAAACTGGCACTGATTCATGCTTGAAGTTGCCTCCAAATTTCTCATGTATGCCTTGGGATATCTTATTTATCCTGTCTTTGTTTAGCTGTATACCTTGTTCATCATAGTAATTAGGATTTTTCTTTTGTATGTTCTTTCAGGGACAGAAGATGATGTTGGTATTCTGCCAAGGGCCTTGGATCTGTTGTTTAAAAGGATTGAAGGAAAGTTATACACAGTGATGGATCTCAAACCCCATCGGTGTAGAGATTATGTAAAGCTGACTGAAAACCAACTGAGAGAAGAAACTGCTATTAAAAATTCACTACTTCGCCTAATAAAAGAGGTAGAGGAGCACTTTGTGCACTGATGAGTACATGCATCTTTAGCTAGCTCCATGCTCTTCACATCAGTGGGAAGAGACTAGCTGTATTTAGCATGGATGTGTCTATTTGCTGTCAGCCAGCTTTTCAGATGAGCAGTAAAGTGAGCAATGGAGCTGATGAACCCTGTTCTCATGTGGATTTCTGTCTTATGGCTGAATACTTGATGGACATGTAAACTCTGAGCTTTTTTTAGTTCTGTAGCTTGGGCACTGATAATTTATCCTCTGGGGTTACTGCTGCTTAATAAGAACTGAATGCAAATAGTCTCCTTTCTATCTTTGGGGATGCTAGTAGGTCTGATCCTTTAAAGAACTTACTGTCTTTCAGGGTACTTGAAAGAAATTAGTGATTTTGAGGTCGTTTTCCTCTTTTTCAGTTTGGTAAATATCCTCAAAGGAAGCAAAAATTTATTTGAAACAGCAGAGCTTTAATGAAAATGGACTTACAGATTTGAATTAAAAATGGGTTTCTGCTAGCCTTTATTCTTACTGTTCGGTGTTGAGCAGTCCAGAAATACACTCCAGTTTTATGAGTTTCTTGGAATTCTAAAGCTGTTTAGTCTAATTACAGTTACAGGGGAGCTGTGTTTAAATCTAGCTCTGACTGTCTTCAGAAAGGACTTCAGAAAAACCTGTCACATGCGTGTTTGAAAGCACATATATGTCCCCTCTGTGGTTATAACAAGAATACTTAAACTTACAAATTTGCTGGCAAAGCTTGCATTTACTTCAACAGAGACAGATGTGGGTGGGTGTTTTATACATGTAAAGCTTAAACCTAAAAATTTTGATTACACAAATATTTCATTATTTCAGGAGCACTTAACAGAATCCCGGCTTTATATGAAGTATACTCTTGACAAAACACTGAAAAAAACTGATGAAAACCATACCTGCTTTTTATTTTTTGTTAGCTTTGTGAAGTATACTTGTGTTGGTAGATGAATTTCATTTCTTTAGGCACTTTCACTTAGAGGTCTGGGCCTAAAAGAAACCTAATGAGCTAAAACTAAGGCTGGGAAGGAAGCTCAAGAGTATGAAACTTGTAAGCTCTAGCTATAGGGATTTGATTGGTTTACTTATTTTTTTAATAGTTCAGAAGAAGAAAATTTTCTTTCTAAAACCTTGATTTTATTTCAACTATCATTTATGTCAAGCAGGTACAGGAGGCAACAGGTTGCTCAGTTAAATTCTTAAGTGAATGAGTGTTCTACATTTTCTTCTATTTCTGAGGGTTGGCCTAGTAAGGTGTAGAATATGAATTCCTGTATTGGCAAAATACCAATAACAAAAACATTCAGGGGTCTTGAGATTTACTGGTTTAAAACTATTGCATAAACTGCAACTGGACTCCTGCAAATCATCCTGTTAAATCACCGTGTTTCTGTGTGGGCTCCCACCTCTCTGTGTTTTCTGTGGCTAGACTGCTTCTGATTCTACAGGCTGAAATGCCACATGCTGATGTAAGGGCAGTGTTAGGAATGAGTAAGAACAGCCCTTTCAAATGCAGTGTACAGGTGCTTTCAACGGGACATGATCTTTCTATTGGCATTTTGCAACCATGCTGTATTCCTATTTAGTAGTATAATAGAACTGTTAGAAAAGTAACTTGTAGTGTAATATATTGTCAACAGCACATTTTAAAGTTTCTGGATTTTTTTGTAGGCAGACCATCAGATGAGCACTAACAGCAACGCACCTGTTGATTCTAAGGGTATGTTTCATATGAAGAATTGCAAATAAAGCTGTCAAAGAAGCTTTCTTAAGGGTCAATAACTGATTTCTGGCCTGTGGTGATAATAAAATGACTACTTGTCCATTTTTATATGCCTGTGAATTGCATAGTGAGCAAGTTATCTAGGTAGAAAACCTGAGGATAAAATGGTTAGAGTACCCAAAAAGGCATTAAACGACCTGAAACTACGGCAAGGAAAAGTAGTACTAGTTATGCTATGGGTCGTAATGGTGATTCTGACAGGCTTTTAGAATTCTTGTATGTAATTCTATACACCTAATTCTAGCATTTAAAAAAATATCTAAAACTAGATTTGCTTAAAAAGATCAAAATCGAGTATGCTTCTCAGTTTAATTCTCTGTCTTCTAAAGATATTGAGGAGACTTGGATAATTGTAACCAAGCTTTGCGTGTTTGAGAGAATTTAAAAATGGAAAAGGAAGTGGTACAGTAAATATGTAGGTTAAGCATGTGACTTCCAGACATTTAAGAACAGGGGTGGGAACCTCGATGGATTTTTGTATGAGTTAAGGGTTTTTTAGAAGGTTGCTGTAATACCAATTTTCAGTTATTAATTTGTTTAATGAGATTTGCCTTACTAGGTCTGTGTTGACTTGTAATATTTTGTACTTGGCAGATTTGGAAGATATCTCAAAAGACTCGGAACAATCTACCACAACTGCAACAAATTACGTCAAGTTTTCTGTTTGGGTTTCATTTTTTGAGATTTACAATGAGTGTTTTTATGATTTACTGATTCCTATATCAAATGACAAGAAAAGAAAAACGCTGCGCCTTGCTCAAGACATCAAGGGATGTTCTTTTGTAAAAGGTGAATAGAATACAGTGCAAATTGCCAAATGTAATTTGAAAAATGGGCCTACCTGTAATAATGCTTCTTTCTGGATGAAAAAACTCCTAACTGCATTCACTGTGGCATTGGAAATGCCTCCCTTGGGTGACTGTAACTGTTAAAAGCTGCCATGCTCTCCATTGCCTCTATTTCTTTGAAATAGGATAAATATTGGAAACAGTGGACAAATTTGTTAGTGATTTGCTTTTTTCCATTTTCTTAAATACTCCAGTAGTTCTTAACTGTATTTTAATTGGTTCAACAGATTTGGGCATTTTTGTTTATTTGTTTTTAGTATTTTCTGTAGAGGAGCAGACTTCAGAGAATATATAAGAAAATTCAATCTGACTTCAAATTGCATTTTACAGCACTCTAATCAAACCTGTAATTTTCTTTTGGGTTGTGGGAGTGTGGGGAGTTAACAGAACTCGAAATAACAGTTCAATGTCTGTTTCAGGTCATGGGGAAAAATAGGGTTTTAAACTCATTTCATTTGCTACAGATTCTTTGAACAATCAAGGCACAAATTCTAGATTAAAGGCTTTTTTGTAGGTGTTCAGCCTGCTGCTTTTCATGATCTTTTTTTTATAAAGCTTGGAAAAGTAGGGCTGTTCATGATGTTACTGAAGAAAAAAAATGGATGATTTTCTTGTTTTTTCTAGATCACAGCTGGTATTTATTAATACAATTTTGGTGATCTCTAATTTAGTAGGGACTACAATGTTCTTTGGTAGAGTTATAGATATTTACACTTGCACATACATAGGCATGTGGTCATCACATTGCAGACAAAATTCTTTGGATCTTTTTCTGTTGAGTTGATGGCTCTGAAAGATGTACAAATGACTTCCCCTTCCTCCCTTCTCCCTCCTCCCTGACTGTAGTGTGAAATAGAGAAGCTGTCCAGGTAGAATTCTGCCTTGCTGAATATGAATATAGGGCTTTCTACTCATATTAGACCTTAACTTTTTTACTTTTCAGTGCTCAGGCTAAGGTTGCTCACTTAATTTGAATTTTAATTTAGAGTGCTAATACAATGAAATAATGTAATATACTTGTCCTTTCTTTCCTGTGAGAAAAGGCATTTTGGTCTTCTTTGTCATCATGTAACAGTAGGTGTGGTAAAAGCCTCAAGTAAATGTAATATTTTTGCTGTGCATACATTATCCCCTTAATACTCATTTTGGTAATGTTATTTTCAAAACTATCTTTTTTGTTTTTCTTAAAGGTCTGCAGTGGGTTCAGATTTCTGACTCTAAAGAAGCTTTTAGACTTCTAAAACTGGGATTGAAAAACCAGAGTATTGCAAGCACAAAACTGAATAATTGCTCCAGCAGAAGGTAAGAAACATTTGGAATAGCATTGGGCATAGGATGATGTGTGAAAAGAAGGAGAAACTAAAATATTGCCTATGGCTTTCAGGAAGGGAAGAGGCTTTAACATGATCTAGATTTCTAGGTTTCAGTTTTGGAGTCCTTTAGTAGTATGTGACACAATACTTTAAGCTAAAAGGATTCAATCCTTCAATAAGATGAACAGGTACTAAAGCTAACAGCATTTTTTCAAATACTGTATACAGATGCACTTCATTCCATCTAAATGTCTGTGGAAAAAGCAATATAAATGCTACATAAACATCTTTTTAAAAGTTTGTATCTGATAGTATATGCTTAGATATGTTGACAGGTTCAACATTTTGAACAAATGTGGAGGCTAAAAATATTTTGAAAGTATTGGTCTACTTCATCATTTCTCTTCTGATTTCAATTTCTCCTTTTTAGTCACAGCATATTCACAGTTAAACTACTAAAAATTGAAGATTTAGGAGTACCACGAGTGACCCGAGTCAATGAGTAAGTTCAGAACAGTCTCTCTTGTGATGAAGTTGTCAGTTATCTTCCATGTTGATATACTAGTACTGTACTATGCACCCAGTGATCACTGGGGGAGCTTCCTATATGTATGGTGGCCTTGCTACTCTCATACAGTCCTTGTCCCTCTCTCTCACGCTGTCAGGTTGCAGTGCTGTTCTCCACCTTGTCCACTCTGATCAACACAAGGTTCTGCCAGCCTGCTACTCCTGAACTCATGCAAGTCCTTAGAAGGAACGGGATGGAGGAGGCAGGGGTGGGTGGAGTAGTAAGCATGTAGGAAAAATGTTTCATGGGAAATAGGGGGAGATTTGATTGGGAAGCATCTTTGAGAAGAATGAAAAAAGGGATTGTTTGGAAAAGTCTTGTCAATAAAGTGAGTTTTCCTGGTTGGCTTTCAGATTGTCGTTTTGTGATCTCGCTGGTTCAGAAAGATATACCAAGACCCGCAATGAAGGTGACAGATTGAAAGAGAGTGGAAATATAAATACCTCTCTCCTGACTCTTGGCAAGTGTATTAATGCACTCAAGAACTGTCAACAGTCAAAGTAAGTCCTTTTATGAATTGCAAACTGCTTGTGTTCTTTAGGTATTGCCTACAACACTTAAAAGCTATTGTTAAAATATACAATAGTGACACTTAAATGTTTGGCAGAAAAGACATATAAACCTAGGAAGTCTATACCGTAGTCTTGTTGATGTATCAAAATTATCTTTAAACTTACTTTGTTTTGCTTTTTAATTAAATCATTCAATTTATAACATCCATTAAACATGCTGTTGTAGATTTTAGCAATTTAACTTCGTCTGAGCCTGGCTTATCAAACAAACTTTGGAATAAGTTTAAAACACTGTTTTCACTAATGTCATAGTAAGAGTCAAATTTTCAGCCTTTCGTTACTTCTTTGGTGACTAACTCTATCCATTTTCTGCATACTTCCATTGATGGCATTTCTCTCGAGAAGGATATTGCAATGCTATCATGACTGTGCACTCTTTCACAAAATTTGTCTGCTATTTCTAAACTGTGACATAATTTCAATGCTCTCCTGCTCTAGCTAACAATATGCAGACAAAAGAAAGCCTTCCCATTACTTATGCCCCAGCCTGAGGATCTCAATAAGAGAGAAATAATACAAAAAGTTACTTGTGTAAAAACCAGTATAGTAACCATCCAGGATCTGCTTCCTCCACACCATTTTCATTTGAAGATCTATTTCTGCCTTAGAAGTTAAATGAACTCTGCTGGTTTTGATATGCCTGGATGTGCTTTGCCAAATTCACTTATTCCGTAACAGCTCTTGACAGAATATTTGAAGCCTATCACATGTTAAGATGGAAAAGCTTTGCTAGTGTGTTCCTGATGAGCTCTGTGTTTTGTGAATTTATTGGATTTTTACCTTCCTGACCTTTCCACGTAGGAGGGATGCATTGAAAATAGCAGCTGTGTAGGGGGCCATTAATGTACTCAAACCAGAACTTTCTGATGCTAATAATGTGGAATTTTAAAGATATAGAAGAAATGTTCTGAATTAATACACATCCCTTGCCAGTGGAATGGGAAGCAGTAACTTTGTTGGAACAGTTCTTGTTTATCGGTTGTGTGGCAAAGCTGCTTCTGAGCCATATGTGTATTCTGGCAGGAGTGTCACTATCTTGCTGAGTTCTGTGGCACTGTTCCTGTTACTGAATAGCTGTCATGTGTCCAGAATGAAGGCAACCCATTTTGTGACAAGTGTGTATTTAGTAATGTTTTAGGAATTCCTATAGTATTTTCTATAGGCATTAAAAACTACATCACCAGCTGTTCAATTCAAGGACACAGCTGCCAAATTCCTGGGAGATTAGAGAAAAAGTTCTGAGAAGTATCTCCTTGTGTTTGGTGTATCCTTGTATTCTTACCTAGACACTTGCTATTGTCTGTTTTGAGGCATGATATAGGGTGAGAGAGATCTCTGATAATGTTGGGTACTGCATGTCTAGAACTGCATAAGTACTTTTATTGAATGTGTAAGAAAAAAGAAAGGTATGGGGTGTGGTTTGATGTAGCATGAGGCTATGTGACCTACTGTAGGCTAAATGTTGAACACTTGCTGTAAGACTTCCCATTGATTGTATTGCTGTAGTGTACCAGTGAAAAAATGTAAAGCAGAAGTCACCACAGCTGCACAATGTCTGCACAAACAGCTCTACCTAGTTCAAAACAATTTTAATTGATTTAAGGACTGATGCTTCTTCACATATTTTCAAGTCTTCAGGCTGAATGGCTCTTGCACTGACTGGAATTTATTAAACCTCTGATCATCTGTTCTTTTGTCTTTAAAGGTTGCAGCAGCACATACCCTTTCGGGAAAGTAAGTTAACTCATTTCCTTCAAGGATTCTTCAGTGGAAAGGGGAAGGTATACATGATAGTAAACATAAGCCAGTGTGCTTCAGCATATGATGAAACACTCAATGTGCTAAAGTTCTCAGCCATTGCACAAAAAGTAAGTGTGTTGTCATTAACGTGTTGCTCAGTAACTTTGATTTACTTTAAAGAGCAGGTTACTATATTTGGAAGAAATTCTCTGAGATCTAGGTGAATTTCTTTTGTAGTCATAACATGCTGTTATGTAGGAGCACTTCTAGCTGTCCAGTATCCTACTGCTATCTCAATGTGGAATATTGCTCCCCTGAAATACTGATAAAACAGACTGAGCACTGGAGAGTTTGAAAGGTCATCTTTATGTTCACAGAGGCTTCAATTGGAAGGTAGAAGCAGAGTGAGTAGAAGTAAGTGCAGTGATAAAACTTTGGTAAATTTGGAAGGTAAAAGTGTTGGGGATCAGTGCTGCAGTCTAAATGGAAACCATGGAAAAGTTTTGTTGACTGGTTAGATCCATACCTTTGGAATTTGGGCAGGTTAAGTGCACCACCAGAAAGAGCAGGTTGTAAGGGTGATAGAGCTGTACAGAAGTAGAATTTGTAGGATGGTATTCATGTAATACAACTAGAAACTCAGAGTTTGAAAAAAGGAAAATAGAGAAATCTCTTTGTGCAAGAGGTGGCAACCCTCTTGTAGGTTATCCAGCTGGTGAAACTTGGTGTCCTGGGATCAAAGGAAGGGTTAGACTACAAAATGACAACTTTGTACTCCATCTGGAAACTGGCGTGAGTACTGACTGAATAGAGGATAGGCTGCATATGCTCAGGAGACCTATAGGAGAGTGCAAGAGGTATGTCTTCAAAGTGCCAGTGGAGGTTTAAAAATACTAATAACTCTGTTCTTTATTTTCTGGGTAGGTTTTAGTTATGGACACATCTATTCTTCCTCAAGATCAGTCATTTGACCAGAAATTGGCAGGAGAATCATCACTGCTTAATGTCACTAAAATGCCAGTCCCAAGGAAAAGAGCTACTATCCTATGGGACAGAACCTTGGAAGATGTACTGGAAGATGATGATGATGAGATGGAGGAACAGCATAGTATGTCAGGAGAAGACGCAGTGCAGGAAAATGAAGAAAATAAAGTTGTTATTGGAAAAGAAGAATATATGGTATGTGCCAGGGCTACTTTAAGAATTAGTGTAGTGTGCAGCCTTGAAGCAAGGTATTCTTCTGGTTTCCCCCATCTCTCACCCTTCTTTTTTTTTCTGATCACCCTTATCACTAAATCTAGTGTTTAGAACTGCAAGTGGGATTACTTATGACTTAGTGCTTATTGTGTGAAAACTATGAAATGTGTCAAAGTATAGTCTGAGCAGTAAGAATTACAGCTTTGGCTTTCTCTTCTTTTGGTACCCTATGGTCAATGCACAGAAAGTATTACCTGGTTTTTGGAAATACAAAAGATTGTTCCTTTGCTATTTTATGCACAAGGAAACTCTGGAAACTGTTCTTTAAGGAACAGTCACTTCTAGGGGCAACAAGAAGGAGGGAACAGTGGACTAGAGACAGTTTTGTGCAGGTTTCACTAATACTGCCCCAAAAATAAACACCTGGGAAAAAAGGCCAAATTCTGTGGATCTTAAGCCTGTTTTTAAAGATAACTTCAAGAATTTGTGTTTAAAACTTATTGTTCTTTGTATATGCCCCCTCTGTACAAACTTTAAGATTGCTGTTAGTACCAAACAGATAGTTCAATCCACTCCTGAATCCTTCCGTTTATGAATAAACTAATAAAAGAACTGGAAAAACTTTTGCTAGCTGGAGAGTAAAGTGTTGTAGTGTTTGAGGAATGGGAAAAATCTCACTTCCAGGAAACTCTTTATTAAAAACTCGATACTAATTGTAATTCTAGAAACTGCTGTGTCTCGTAGAAGAGCTGAAGAACAAACTTATTACTGAGAAGAAGAATAAATTACTGTTGGAACTAAAAATTCGTGAAGAAGTGGTACGAGAATTTACCCAGTATTCTGCCGAGCGGGAAATAGATTTCAAGTAAGCTGGCTCTAAGTGATTTTAAAGTTACTGGTTAAGAAAATAAGAGTAAATTCACTTATTTCTTTAATCTCTCTTGGCTGTAAGAGACCACACTCTTCTACTAGACCTGATCTTCTACTGTATCTGTTAATGTACCAGTTTCTGTTTGGACTGTCAGCTCAGGAAAATTGTTGTGTAGAAAGGCTTTGATTTTTCTGTGGAATGGGTAAGGGGGTGTGTGTGTATAACTTGTAAGCAGTGTTTCTTCTTGTGGAGCTCTTTCGAAGAGAAGAGCTGCTTTGATAGGTTGTCTGAAGATGGAGTGACATTTGCAAATTATTTGGTTACTGTGTGTGGTCTTAGTGATACTCCAAACAGATATTCTGGCTCAAGAAGCTTAGAAAAAACATTTTTTGTTAAGTGCTATCCATAATCTGTGTATTTGTCTCCCTCTTGTTCTTTAGGGATGTGTGTGTCTGTGAGAAATATACCTTTTGTTTTGGTGTAGCAGCATTGTTTTGTGTATTGTTTTGCTGTGCCAAAATAAAGAAGAAAGCATCTTTGTTTATAGGCAGCTGTATTTATAACTTTTTAGCATCTCATACTTGCCAGCTTTTAGCTGACTTATTTTTGCTGCTCTAGAGAGTGCCTTGCTCATGAACGAGCACGGCTTGAAGAAAATGCTGAAAACCGCCTGGAAATCTTCAAGGAACTTGTAAATGGTTATCCTAAAAAAGCAGATGAAAAAAAAGAATTACAAGATCATCCTGGCATTGTACAAGCTGGACCCCTGGTATTTTCATCTGTAGGTACAAATGTCCCTTTTAATCACTACCTGTTATGGTCAACGGTATTTCTTAAGAATTAGAGGGGTGGTTTCAAGGAGTTGTGTACCATGTAACAGTATTCTCAGCAAGATATGTTTATCCCATTTAATAAGCAGAGTTGCTGAACCTTGGGATTCAGGAATCTTTGAGGTTTTCTGCATTTCTCCAACACTTAAATGAAAATTACTACATACAAAGAAATTGAGGGAAAACTGCAGTTATGATATAAAATCCATTGCTTTAAGTGTCAGTTTAGAAACTGAAGCTGATATCTTAGGCCCTGTATGTGGACTATATTGGAGTGGTCACAGACTTCCTCTCAGGGCAGTTGTAGCTGCACTGAGAATTATCCATACACTTAAGCCATAACTTGGTTTTTACCTGGGGGCTGTCTCTTATTAGTTTGAAATTCTTTGTTTTTAAAAAACACAGGAAGATATAAAGTCCGTATTTTGAGTTCAACTTAATGTGATAAGTTACCACAAAATTATTTGACCTGACAAACTTACTGATACATGAAAATTTCAGGTGTATTCCTTCTAAAACTGCTTGCTTGCTCTGTTCATTCAATGTTCTCATGGCTTTTAAAAAATGCTAGTTTTTATAGTAAATTTGGATTTTTAGTGATGTTTTTGTGGACATATACAGGGGATTGTAATGTTGGGTCATTAAATATTATAAAAATTAAGTAGCTATTACTTGATATCAGAGAGTTGTGTGTGAGTGTAGGCAGAAACTGGCAATCAAAATGCATGTGAACCCTCAAGATGGATTTGAAGTCAGAATTAACTGTACTTATGTTTGAATTCATAATGGTCTTCCAAATTTGCTGTAGAAATAATGGCTTTTGTGTAATTATTTGCTGTTATTAATGGATATAAATTATCTTTCAGGATGAAAAATGTAGCACAGGGCCAGGTACCTGCATTGATTTTGAGGGCATTATTGGTTCTCTGCAGAATGATATTACTGATATCAAACATCAGGCAGAAGCAGCACACCAATACATTGTGTCCCTAGAGGACCCACAGCAAACTATAAGTTGGCTTGAAAAACAGCTGGAAAAAATTACTGCTGAACTAACTGAGACCAAAGAACAGCTGGCAGAGAAAACCAAAGGTAAGCTGGGTCTAAGTGTGACATAAAAGACACACACACACAAAAAAAAAAAGACTGACTACTGTAAAATAGAAATAAAAATTTGGAACCAAATTGTATGTACAGCACTGGTAATCAATTGGGTTTTGCATGTTCAGGTTAAACAATTCTACAGGCCTTGGCTATTTTGTTTTTAAGACAAGACTTCAAACTATCAATTGCAGACTTGGGAATTGTGGGTTAAAACATCAGAATTACCGATTCCTGACTTCCTGAAATGTGTCCTATAAGTAGAAGTCAACTTGAAAATAAGTCTGTTCAAAAACTACTGAGGTAACAGAAGATCCAAGAAAATGGATTACTATGTAAGGGCTGATTACTTGATGCAGACTTTTTTCCTGTTACAGATTGTGGAACACAGAGGATTAAATTGGATGAGTCTGCTGAGCAACTTAAAGAAGCAACTGAGGTAACTTTCTAAAAAAAAAATTTGTGCAAAATTATTTGCTTTAATACTACATTCCAGTAACTTAAGATGCTATTATGGTGTTCTTCTAGCTTTTTTTTTTTAAATATCAAGCATAGTTTAACTGACGTTGCTTCTAAACGCATGGTATAATTTAACAATTTAACACTACCTGAACTGCTTTTTTTTTCTTTTCCAAGAAAATGAATATACAGAATAAAAGAATTCAAGAATTAATAGACATTGTGAAGCAAAAAGATGAAGTTATTATGAGACTACAAGGTTTAATGACCAGTTCAGAAGAAACCATAAAAGACACTGTAAGTCTTAGACTGCTCAATTGTCTTTACACAAAAAAATTTTAGTATGTGCTTATAATGGATTTAGCTACTTTGGGAAACTGAAATTTCTGTAAATAATTGCTAGTTGCTTGAAATAGTAGAAGGTCAATTGGCATTGAAACTAAAGCCACAGCAAAATGTGTGTGAGGGGGGGAAAACTGGGACTTTCAGAAGCAGCTATCTGAACTTATTATTGACTCTACAAGAGCCATTAAAAAGCCCTCACTCAAAGAGTGAGAACTTAAACAGTGTGAATAGAGAAATTGCATCACTGTTTTTGCTTGAATGAAAGAGAAAGAAAAGGAGGTTTTGTTGTAGCAAAAAGCCAATTTTCACTGAAGTTAGCAAATAANTTAGGGATTGTTTTTTTTTTGTTGTTTGAGCCTGGTGTCCAGTAACCTGAAATAGCTCTGGTAACATTTTAAGTGAAACTTAGTCAGTACTCTGATCCATTTCTCTCTTCCACTGTAAACTTAAAGCTTTGACCATACTTAATCTTGTATTTTCTCTCTCTCTCTCTGCCCCTCAACACNCTTTCAGAAGCAGCTATCTGAACTTATTATTGACTCTACAAGAGCCATTAAAAAGCCCTCACTCAAAGAGTGAGAACTTAAACAGTGTGAATAGAGAAATTGCATCACTGTTTTTGCTTGAATGAAAGAGAAAGAAAAGGAGGTTTTGTTGTAGCAAAAAGCCAATTTTCATTGAAGTTAGCAAATAATAATGTGAAAAGATTAATGTACAAATTGGCAAAAATAAAAAAGTCAGTGTATTCCTCCCACACCATACATGCACACTTTCAGAGAAAGAGCAATGATACAAATATACTGAGCAGAGTTTGAAATAAGAAGATAAGATGTGGGTATTTCTTCTTTTGACATAATTAATAAAACTTACAAC
>VWZD01013789.1:535826-754702 GCA_013396695.1 Sakesphorus luctuosus | reverse complement strand
ACTTGTTAATTGTTATCTAGGCATTACTTTCAGGTAACACATAGCAATTTTTAAAAGGCTTCTGTTGTCTGTTTGTGATCACAGCAGATAAACCCAAGTAACTTTAATAGAAGGATGTGAACATGGTCAAATATGTGTTCAAAACTATGTCATTTCAATGTAAACTCATTTTGTGTTCTGACTAGAACTGGAAGCCTATAAGGAGAAATACAGAGAGCTGAATAGCCAGAGCAATAGTGACTGTCAGCAAAAGATGAGCAAAAATGAGGAGAAAACCATAAATGAAAATGAGGAATTAACAAAGCTGCAAAAAGAACTGAAGGTAAAATATAACAGAATAATTCACAGTATTCATACTTAGTTTTAAAACTATAACTTCCATTTAGGAGCCAAAATTTTTTTGTGCCATTATCTTCAAAAGATAGGGCATATGTCCAGTTGTTACACTGGTAACCTCCTCTGGAAGCTGCAGTGCACAGGTGAAGTTTGGATGCCGTGTTTTTGTAATGAATGAATGAAGTTCACCCTCCCCTACATTATACTACTACCATGCAAGGTGCTTCTATAGCTGGTCTCCTCTTAGTTGTCTTGATCCAATTCCTTATATCCATTCCAAACATCTTTCCTGTTACTAAATCAAACTCTCTCAAGATGTTATGCTTGCTGTGTGACCTGTATGCCCTTCCTGTGAGGCTGAGGACTTATTTCTAATTCTTACTGGATTAGAAAGGAAACTTCTTTTCTAAGCAACTTTACAGATACCTTCTGTCTTATGTGGTAGAGTGTTTGACAAGAATTTTGATTGTGATAGGAAAAGAGGCAAAGTTGCCATGAATTGAAGTGACACTCTTGGGTATGCACTATCTCTGCCTACCGTTTAAGTTGTACTATATTCTTTGGCTTTCAGTCATGAAGTAGAGGTTAGTTTCCTAACATGTCCTTTAAGGCAGCATGAAAGATTGGGGATTTTAAAGTTAAAAAGGTCTCTTTACCATTACTTTTGGTGGTTTATAGTGTTTGTGACTTACCCAGAACATTTTGAGTAAAAAACCCCTCTGTTCTATGAAGATTTGCCAGTCTGAATAAAAAATGCTGAAAATTGATAATTTTTTTCAATAGCAAAGAACAAGTGAGAATATAATACTTAAACCTGGGAATATGATGGAATAAAACTGTGCTAGTATTTCTGTTATGTTTTTAAAATTAATCCATTCAATGGTATTCTGAATCTTAAGTCTTTTTTTTTTTAATCTCTACTTATGGTTTTATTTCTTGTTTCATCAAAATAGGCAAATGAGGCAAAGTATCAAACTGATAGAAAGAAGTGGCTTGAGGAAAAATTGGGACTCATAAATCAAGTAAAAGAAGCTGAGAGCCATCACAACAGAGAAATGAGAAAGTTTGTGGAGGATAGAGAACGTCATGTAAAGCAACAAGCAGAAATTGTAAGTGACTAGATGTCTCAGTAGAGTCCTTTAGTTCTCTAGGCTTTAGTACAGAGCAAGTCTCGTCATGTGTTAACAGTGTGGGCACTTGAAGTAGCTGGCCTTTGTCAGAGTTCCCTTACTTTCTAATGTGACAAAGCCTACATGAGATCTTTTCAATAGGAAAAGGGAAAAATAGGAGGATCATAAAATGAAACAACTTAGTACATAATGGAAGTTACCATGCCTGTTCCTTTCTGTCTTTTCACTATCATCTCATTATGAAGTCTTCAGATTTCATTTTGTGTGTAAAACACCTGTAAATAACCTATGCTTAAATGAATTGCGCCTTACTGAAGCTAAGAAAACTCACTTTGGAAAATAAGATCTGTTGCTTGGATCTTCTTAAGAAAAACAAACAAGAAAAACCCCAAACAAATAATGAGACTTTAGAAGGAAGACAAGAAACAAGAATTGGTTAGAAAAAGCGTTTTCCAGATATAGAGGAAAAATACTTTGTCTATGTGCTGTGGTTTTGACTAGCATTGGAGTGACTGACAGTTATTAATTGAGATACTTTACTCAGTCACTGGACTGGATCAAGGTTGTAATTTCTTAAGCATATGAAGTTTTTATATGAACCTCTACAATCTAAAACTTTATTTGCATCTAGAAGTAATTAGCAATGACTTTCTGGACAGACCTACAATCAATACGAGAGGATGTTAGAAGTGTAGAACTACTTTCACTTTATCTGTGACTTTTCTTGCCTGACACTTGTTACTAATAAAATCTTTGGGAAAATAAACAGGAGTGATAGTTCTTTAAAAAAATTCCCTTCACAAAGAGCATAAATATAAATACAGATTTTCTAACTGAAACATGGTTTGCTTTTGCATATTTGTAGTGAAACTAGTTTTATGGGAGGCTTTTAAGATCTACATAGACTCTAAAGTTTACTAAGACCATAAAATATTACTAACTGTGCAAAACAAAAGTATCAGAACAGTTCAGACACTGTGTAGAAATGGTGTTCTGTTCTAACCTACCTTTTTCCCTATCTAGGAAAGACTTGCTGCACAGCTGGTAGAGAAGGACAGCAATCTTCAAAAGTGGCGTGAAGAAAGAGATGAACTAGTAGAAGCTTTGGAAGTACAGCTCAAGAGTTTGATTTCTAGCACCGCACAAAAAGATAAAGAAATAGAGGAGCTGAAGCAGGCTGCACTAAAGGCTTCAGAAAAGGTCAGTTCTATTTGTCTTCTCCCTGTCTGATTTTTTTGTTTTTTGCTTTTGTTATCCATTAATTCTGCAAAACCACATAGTTGCACTTTGCATCCTGGCTCTATTTTTTTCCTCTTAAACATTGTTATATTGAAACCATTTGCAGGTAATTTAAAAAGAAAAGTTTTGTTTGTTTGAAATTGAATTTGTAATAGTAGCAATACAGACTAAACTAATGTCTTAGTTTGAGGGAAACCAAACTGTTTACCAAAACCAGAGGAGAGGATTCCTCCTCAATAACTACCTCACTCTTTAGTAAATTTAAGAAAAGGAACTTTAATTAGAAAATGGATATGAGAAGGATAACTATTCTTAACTACTATATATATATAACATACATATAACAGCAAGACAAAAGCAAACAACTACCCGGTACCCACAAAGAGAAGAAAAAAACCCCCAAAACAAAGCCCTTTAGGTGAATGAAACTGAGTTGGCGTCTCTGTTGCTGATCCAGTGCAACAATATTTGCAGAAAGCAGGGGTCGCTGCTGTACCTCAGATGGCGGCGAGGTGATTCAGTTCTCTGGTCAGCAGCCACTCCTGTTGCAAGACTTTTCTTCACTTTACATAGAGGCATTAAATTATTGGCTTTGTATTGGATACCTGACTGCTTTAGTCTGCAGTTATAAAACTGGTGCTCCCAAGTGATGATAAAGATGCTTGGGATATATATTACTTTGTTTTGACAGTCCTGCAATTTGTGACAATTTTTGCTATGTTTATTAGGATAAGGAAGTTGACATAGAAGAACTAAGAAAACAGCTGGTTGAGAAGGATGATTTTATAAAGGAATTGAAACAACACATTAACCATGAAAGCCCTCAATCTTTGGCAGAAGTACCTTTACCTGAGGAAGGACAAGATAAAATTGATCAGTCTGCAAGCAAAGAGGTATGTTTCTTTAATTTATAGAAAGTATGTACTAATGATATGTTAATAATTTTGTTTTGTTGTTTTTGCAGTCTATATTTCTGTATATAGTTTTGGGTGTCTCCCAAAACTTTTCTGTAGTTCTTTAGCTGTACCTTAGCTGTGTCTTCAGTTCAGAGTTCTTGCTCATTCTTTCTCTCTCTCTTTCACACTTGCTCTCAGAAAATAAATACTTTCATTAACAAGATGCTACTTCTATATATATTATAGAACTTCTGTACATGAGGGAAAAACTTACTAACTAATCCAGGTTCTAGAGATTTGCAAACATATTTGTAGTGTTGTCTCAGTTTGATTATGTCAATGTTAAGGGGATTTCAACTCAAACAACTTTAATGATGTAAATTCTGTATTTAAACCTACCAGCCCATATGGGGGTTCACAAGAACAAGACAGTATCTTGCATCCCACGTAAAACCAAAGCAAAATAATATTTGAAGTGTATATAAGGAAAAGATCAATTTTGCATGTTTTCTGAATAAAAATTAAAAGCCTTGTAGCTGTACTGAGACTCCTGATTCTCACTGAACCCTTGTGTGCCTCATGAACACTAATGGGGTCATTCTCCTTCTAAATAGAATTAATGCTATGTGACTCCATTGCTAATTAATCATGAACAGCTCTGAACATGGATTTCCTAGCAGTCCCTCTCCTAGCTGCTGCGAGATGTGATTCTCCTCTTACTGCAGAACTCAACTGAATGCCAAAATACATCTCTACATCTCTTTACTGTCTACTGGCACATAAGACTGGCTAGTTTCTTGCTTTTTCATTAATCCAGCTTGTGCTGTATAGATAAAGCTTGTGAGGTATGAGCTCTCAAGAGGGTTGCTGCTTTATGTAGCTTTGTAATAGCAGCTAAGAGATCACCATAAAATCAGGTTTTTGGTATAAAATCAGTTGCAGAAGATATTTGTTGTGAACATCTAGTGCTGAAATACTTATCTCAAGCTAGTAGCAACAATACTTGATGTTATGAATAAGGAGTGGGGCTACTATGACCATTGTGTGAGAAACTGTTATGGTGGTGTTGAAGAGAATGGGGTAAAGTTTGGGGCTGGGGAAAGCTGAATAATTCTCAGGAAAGTTGTAATGGAGAGAAAGAAAAAGAGCTAAAATAATCAAGGCAATATGTATCTCCTGTCTTGTGAGGAGAGGCTAATAGGCTGGCACTCTCATTAGAACTGGTTAAGGCCACTGATCAGAGGAGGTTAAGATCATGGAGCTGAGCCTTAAAAAAGTCACAGTTGGGGGTAAACAGAAGACAGAACTGTCCTTCCAGAAATCCTACAAGAATTGGGCAGCACTTGCTGAAACAAAAAGGAGTTTATTTTAAAACAGATAAAATAGCATATTTCTATATGAAGCAGCTCCTTGTCTTCTGAAGGTGTTCAATTTTCTGTTGGGTAGAAAGGTGAAAGAATTATTTGTTACATTTAACTTATGTGTGTGTTATATTGTAATTTTCTTTCAATTTTCTTTTTTCTGTATAAATACATAAACTTGTTTTAAATTTCAGGGGTTTTTTTCTTTTTTTTTCCTCTGCAAACTGGGAAAACTTTATTGCTTGGATTTATACTTGGCATTTTCCCAAGGTTTTAAACCCAAACAATAAAGTGATATGTATTATACTAATTAACTCACAGTTACTTTAAAAATTGCTTTCTTAAAATTTCCATATACCTGCAGGACCATTCAGAAATTGTCCTTGACTCTTCTGAAGTGTCCACAGAAGATGGAAAAACTAGTCGGTTCCCGAAACCAGAGATGGAAATCCAGTTCACGCCTCTGCAACCCAATAAGATGGAGGTGAAGCACCAGGGCAGCAATTCACCAGTTACAGTTAAAATGCTTAAGCCAAGAAGGAAAAGGAAGAGTGTGGAGATGAATGAGGTGTGAACTAGACCAACTGATAAAATTTGTTGTGCAGGTTTTCAGTGTATTACTCTCATCATTTATTAAAACTCAATCCTTAACTTCCAATTTCTCACTGAGACCCTGAGGATATATAGAGAGTATATTTAAACCTTGCACCCTACCCCAAGTGGCGCATCTCAGGCCTGTTTTAAATAAGGTCATAGACTTCAACTGATCCAGACTCTGGCCTCTTGTCCCTAATTTTCACTTTCTCTTTACCTTTTATATTTCTCTCTCCATGCTGGTGCCACTTCTTCTGTCTCCAACTCTGATCTGTGGGACTACAGATCAGTTCTGTAGAATTGCTTCTTCTGGTTTATGCAATCATCAGTAACAGTTATTATTTCTTCTAATTTCCTAATTTTCTTAGGATCTTGTGAAAAGTGACAACAAGAGAAATGCAAAATCTGCTATGGCTGATTCACCTGCAAGCAACAAAAAAATGGTTTGATTTTATTCCATTTTTGGAGTTAGTTTAGCCTTTTTTGTAAAGGTGGTCTTGTTAGAGGAGCAAATATTCTTATGTGGCATTATCTTACCTTTATCTGTGTACTTGAATAGAATTCTTAAACACTTGGGTTGTCTTTCTGCTAAACTCTATAAGCCAACCAGAGTGTCTGTATTTGCCAAGAATGTGTAGTATCCTACCTGCAGTGTGCAATGATTCAAAGGGAGGAATGTTGTGTTGAATAGTTATCAAGACTAGTTTGAGCATACTATGAGAAAGTGATGTTATAGGCAATGTCTTTGAAGTAAAACTAAGGTTTATGTTATCTAGATTTGTGGTAATTATAAAAAGATAATTTCATGCCATAGTAGTAACGTGGGCAGGTTCAGAGGGTAAGTAGCACATTTATTTGCCTCATCAGAGTCCTCTTATTTTATTTCTAATTAGCACATCTTGTCTAATGAAATACTCTACAACTTCAAATCTTCCTTTTTTAAAAAAAGAAACTACTTGTTTCCTATATGACTCATGTCCTCAAATGTATTCTGTGAAACTTTGGCAATTTTTTTTCTTCTGGGTATAAAATGAGGTTGTCTACATAGCTTGCTGTAGTGGTATCATTACTAAAATGAACTGACCATCAGTAGCAAAGCTCAAAATGTCAACTAGAAAATAACATTGAAGTAAAATAAAATTAAATTGAATTTGAAGATAAGTCAATTTTCAGCATAAAGAATAAACTTGTATTTCTGTACAGATGTCTACTACACAGTCTCTTAGAAAAGAATTCCCTCTAAGAAAGCAAGAATCTTCTTTAAGTAAAAAGTCAGCTAAGAAGAAAGATGGGACACTCCAGAAGATCGGTGATTTTTTCCAAAGTTCTCCTACTATTATTCATTCTAAAGGTCTGTACAGTATAAATAAGGTTTATTTCCTGTTCTCTGGGTATCGAAGAATGCCAGAATAGAAGATATTGTCTTGATTGCAGGGATGACTTGGTTCTGAAGTTCAGGTTAATTGTGAAAAGTCAACAAGGAGGAATGAAAACTGCAGTGTGAATATGTGCATATATACCATAAAACCAGTGATGACTGCTTGGTTCAAATTATCAGAGTTATTTTGTACTTGCTTACAGGTATAGGCAATTTTAGAAACTTGCCCTGCTACTCTAAAAAAAATCAAGAGATGAATCCAAACTCCAAATCTTATCTTGTTCTCTAAGTGAACTCTTATGTCTGTGGAAACTTTTTGAATTTTTTTTTGTTGAATGTGTGAGGGGAAAGTTGGTTCTACAGAACCTGAAAGCCAATGTCTCATGAAGTGTTTGGAAGACTTCATTGAACTGAATATGGAGCAATTATTGGATTTTGTTAACTTTAAGTATAGCCTTGGTAAGATTAACTTCTAGGACTTCCCATTGAAGAATATATTTTTATTCTTTCACACAGTAAGACATGATCTCTGGGTTACTGTGTTTAAAAAAAAAGCAGAATTAGCAGAAGGCACAAGGAATCACCAGGGTTAAATTCCAAAAGACACTATTGTTTGTTTGGTTAAAACAAGGTCAGTTGTTATTTAATGTGGACAGCTGAAATAAGCTCCTGTACCAACTTGAAAACTTGTCTTGCTATAGAGTACATCTTAACTTACCTGATGTGAAACAGTTTAGATGTCATTGTGAGTGACATTAAAAATTTTCTGGGTTTGTTATATTGGTTCCATGAGGACAACATTTATTAGCAATGGAAACCAAATTCAGACTACTCAGAATTTCATCCTTAAAATACTTGATTTGAGCAAATGATTTCTGCTTTGTAACTGTTATTACCATGTCCTGTATCTTTTTCCTCTTTGTATTAACAGTGTTGTTTGGGATTTCTTATTTGTTTCTAGTGCATATGCTCCTCTCTTTCTAGAGCCAGTATTAATTTGATAAAACTACAAAAATATATAGAGAAAATTGAGCCTTCATCTGTCAGCACAAAGGAGTTAAGTCTGTTCAGTTCAGAAGTCTTTAACTTCCAGTGAGATTGATTTTTAATGTACTATTTAAATGTGTCCTTTAAGCTTTTGCATCTCAAGCTACCGAAAACTGCTTACAGCCGTAGAAAACTGTGTAGTCAAATACTACTACTGAGTTCTTGTACTTGAACTTCAGACTGCATTGGTTTCATTTTTAAACTGCTATAATAATGCTTGCTTTATCAATGAATTTTGAGGCTCACAGAACCAGTAAGGCATTTATTTATGAAAGCTTTGTCTTCTAGCAAAGAAGCTGATTGAGACAATAAGCTCTCCAAGGTCTGCAGAACCAGAAAAGGTCAGAGAAAATGAGGTCAAGCCAAAACGAGCTAAGAGAAAGCTGTATTCAACTGACATTTCTGCCCCTCTAGATATCCCTGTTACTTCGGTAAGTGATTACAGGTTACTGTTTTTTCCACTGTAGTGTTTTTCTTTAATCTTAGGGTAAAATAAACTAAAAGACAAACAGAACGCATCTGAAGGTCTAATAAAGTTGCAAAAGAGGTTTGAAAATACCAACTTATTTCTTGATTCTACCTAACCATTCTTTTTGGTATTTTCTTTTTGATGTTTTACTTAATTTTCTCTGTCTTCTCTGTTTGACTGTTGACTTGCTGTATGGGTGATCCAGCAATCATGGAGATATCCTTACCTTTGGATTCATAGATGTCTTAGTTGTGATACGTGGAGTATTACTTTCTCCTCTGCTACAGCAATTAAGTCTTAATTTGTTTTTCCAGTTGTAGCAGTTAATTTAAGTGTAACATAAAGGGAGAATAGAAATAGAGACCATTAAGGGATCCCCATAAATTTGGAATAACATGATTGAAACACTAAAGATAAAAATTTGCCTGTACAATTAATGTTTCAGGGCAAGTGAGCATCTACGGTATTTTTGAATTCCATCTATGCCCAACTGATACCTGGGCATAATAGCGTGTGGATACATCCATACTTTTCAAAGCACAGTTGAAATAGCCTTCTGGATGTGGTTAAATTGTGTTGCCATTCCAAGCCAGTCTATAAAGAGTCTTACAGGCCAGAGTTTGATGTATTGTTTCTGAAATCCAGCTTTATGATTTTGACAGTAACTGTAGTCCTGAGCATTCTCTTGCTCTGTTATTTCTGAAGTATATCCCTTCACTCTGTTAATCCTTTTTTCCCTATGCCTATGGTAACCCATTGGCCATACTAAGATATACTATTGAACTTTCTGTAGATTTTATGAATGGATATGACAAAAAAGAAAATGCTGTCCATAGGAGGGGAAAAATGATAGAAATGCAGAGCAAAAGGAGCTAAGAATCTTGGAAGTGGAAGAAAAAGTGGAAGACTGAATCCTGCAAAAATTAAAGAAAGCTATAGAAATTTAAGCTAAAAATATGTTTTCCGAACTCTTCCTGTATCACAAAAGGAGTATTACAGATTAGAAGTGAAAGCTACTTTCAGATCTCATTTTATTTTGGACTTTGGTATTTGTTCCAGCAAAAAAAATAGAATTCTGTATATTTCTGGTATTTATTGCTTATTATGATGCACTAAAATGGTCTTTCTATCCTGGAGACCCCTGACTCAAAGAGAGTGGAATTCTAGAATTGTTAAGATTGGAAAAGACCTCTGAGATCATTGAGTGCAACTGTTAACCCACTGTGTTCACCCCTAAACCATATCCCCAAGTGCCACATCCACACGTGTGTTGAACAGTTTCAGGGATGGTGATTCCACCAGTTCCCTGGGCATCCTATTCCAATGACTGACCACCCTTTCAATGAATAAGCAAATTTCATTCTGAAAACAGATTCTGGGTGAAACAGGTCTAGAAGTGTATGTCATTTGTCTCTGAAGAAATGCTGAGTAACCATCTCTTAATACCATCCTTTTCAGGTTTTTGTAGAACAAAAAGAGAAGGAAAGTGATCATCTAATCATCAAGCGACGGCTACGATCAAGAATACCAAAATAATCTTACAAAAGTGTGTTTGGATTTCCTACATATTTCCATTGTATTATTCCAGATGATTGTATGTAGAAAGTAATAGATATCTAGTCTTGCTTCAAAATATGTATATAGTCGTATAGGGTTGTTCTGACTCCATTAAAGTTGAGATGTTCAAGAAAGGTTGTGTGTGAAACTTTTGTTCATTTGTTATAAGTAATGATGTCTTTGGAAGTGTTCATACCTTACTCATTGTGCAGTAAGAGCTATGCCTGTGTGGATGGTTATGTTGCTTTCTTCAGACTGCTTGTATACCCCCATAACTTTGAGTGTTAAAAAATGAGTGCGCTCTTCTGCAGTATGGACTGGTTTATTTCTGGTTTAACACCTAAACCTTCTAAAATGCCTTGTACAGCAACACTGTTGCTTTTGAATTGTTCCTTTTGATCATGCCATGGGATCATCATCATCATGGCTAGACTTCTCAAAAGAAGATTTGGGAAG
Organism: Sakesphorus luctuosus; assembly: GCA_013396695.1. Taxonomy (NCBI): domain Eukaryota; kingdom Metazoa; phylum Chordata; class Aves; order Passeriformes; family Thamnophilidae; genus Sakesphorus; species Sakesphorus luctuosus. The sequence goes on along the minus strand of VWZD01013789.1, from coordinate 744,239 downwards.
GGCTCTACCAAGCGCTGCAAGCGTGCTGGTGGCTAAAAAGGCTGATGCAGGACAGGCAAGTCCGGTCACAAAAGGCTCAAGGGAACGTCTCCTTAGGTGATACTGGCGAGGAACGGTTCTTTCTGCATTGTCTTTTCTCCTCGAGATTGACTCTCTGTGCGTTCTCAAAGGAAACAGCAGTGTCATGGTGTGTCTCCATGAATCCCAATTGCAGACCAGAGTGGGCCATTGATGGTAATCAATTTGGCCAAGGCTGAGGTGTTTCAGAGAGTCCTTGTATCTCTTCTTCGGGGCTCCTCTCTTGCGGCAGCTGGTGGCGAGTTGACCATAGAGCACAGTCTTTGGGAGGCGGTGATCCTCCTTCCTGGAGACGTGCCCTGCCCAGCACAGCTGTGTTATCAGCATGGCCTCGACTCTGGTGACCCCTGCCTGTTCAAGAATATTCATTAGTCATGTAATCAGACCAGTGGATGTTTAGGATTGTATGGAGGAGCTGCAGGTGGTGGCAGTAGATGACCCATGATTCAGACCCATATAAAAGAGTAGACAGTACAATGGCCCTGTAAACACTGATCTTCATACTTCTCTTCAGGTGTTTATTGCACCAGACTTTTATGAAGCTTTCTGAAAGCTCTGTATGCCTTTGCTAGCCTGTTGTCTATCTCTTTGTCAGTCTTACCATGCGAGGAAGTGATGCTTCCCAGATAGTTGAACTGCTGGACTGACTTCAGCTCTGAATCACCTGTGGTGATGTGGGGGTGATGGAAGACTTCCTGAGGTGCAGGTAGGTAGAGAACTGTCTTTTTCAAACTGACTTTCAGCTCAAAAAAGTTCAGCAGCCTCTGCAAAGCAGGATGTTGAGTGCTGCAGAGCTGCTCCTGTGTGAGCAACAAGGGCAGCATCGTCAGCAAAATACAGCTGATGCTACTTGTGTTAAGCTGCCCAAACTTTTGCAATGATTAAGACAAATCTTGAGAACATTGTTTCTTGCTCAGCTTCAGCTTGTTACCGCGCGAGCCTTGCCGAGCTCCGCAGCGCCGGGAGGTGGCGCCAGGACATCGCCAGCCGCGACACTGGGAATCCGCTGAGGCTACTGGGGGCAAGAATGTTTTGCTTTGTTTTAAACTAACCCACTTTGGATGCCATGTAGCCGAGATTCATTAAACAATTGTTCAAAATTAGAGCTTGCTGGACTACATTCTCTTGGCAAAGCCCTGGTCCCTCGAATCGTTTTTTTTGCGGCTGCAACCCCACCCACACAGCGGTCAGCACACAGACCTGTCAGAGAGGGGTTGCTTTCGCAGGTCTGGATTCTGAGAGCAAGTATTGGTTTATATGCACTGATTTCTACTGTAACCTGTTCATTCATTGCTGCACACTAATGTTCCATAGGAGTTTATATACTTTTCTCTTTTAATGAAGATGGATTTTTCAATGCAAGTATGTTTTAGTAGGCAGAACCAGAGGTTCTCCAAGACTTTAGAAAAAGTATGAGGTCAGATTTGTTAAGAAGAATTTGTTTTCAAAGTTGCTGGATTTATATTTATAGAACTTTGTACTGATGGATAAAATTCAACTTTTTTCTTTCAATTGGTTTGTTGTTTTGTTTGGTTTTTTTTTTTTACTTCATGCAAGCCGTATTTTCTTATCATTTGTGATTTATAGGAATTGAATGTTCTCCTTGATTCAAACACATTTATAATATTAAATTCACAAAGTTGTTGAAATTTAATTTTTACTTAGGAAAAAATTTTCAAAAGCCTGCATAAAGTGACCTTTCTATCATCATTGCTTTAACATTATAGCCACTAGGGAAAACATATTGTAAATTAAAGCAACTATGGCATGGTAAGTACCTGAATTTTTGCCAACTGAATGTTTGGTTCATGAGATTATGGGACGGATTTTGGAGCACCAGACAGGTCAGCCCACTTTCAAATAGGCTATGGCTGCACTGAGGAGCTTGTGCCTCTGAGGGTACCTGTGAGAGTGGCAGCAGTGCCTCTGGCCCCCAAAGCTTGACTGATCTGAATAATTACATGGCTGAGCCTCCCCTCCGGAGCTGTTCTGTGGCTTAAGGTGCAGGTTTCTCACCAAAGTTCTCAGCCTGGACTAATTTTTTTGCCCAGCACCTGAAACTGCTGCAGAGAGGCTAAATTAGTGCATGGTGTTGAGGTTGTTCTGCTCTTGTACGTGGGGTGAAGGCAAGATGCTTATAAAATGCTGAAGTCATGCAAACAAGTGTCTCAGAGGTATCTTTTCTACCCTTCTTTTCCCCTCTTGCTTGTTTTCTAATATGTGACAGCTTTTGAAATAGAGGCAGTGTTATTCCACTGCTTATTCTGTTATCTTATAAAGATTTATGTTCTTTATCAGTATTTTGGTTTTTCAGTTCAATAAAATACTGTCTACAGTGAAACAGCACTTGAGGGTCCAATTTACAAAAGTTGGAATGGGTTGAATTCTCTCAGTTCCCTTTTGATCAAATAATTTTTTCCTTCACTCATTTTCTTCCAGCCTACATGTAGAATCAGAATATCAATCATAGTGTTGTTTTTAACTTTACTGAGAAGATCTTATTTCTAGAGAGAAGCACAATAACACTTCTCACATCTTTTTAACATATAATTTTTTAGATTTTGTAAAATCTAATAGCTAACAAAATTATCATGCTGTTTAATTCAAAAATTGGGTTCCAGATACAATGAGTCACTAAATAGTATTTTTTAGTGTCAACACAAAAGTGACTGAAAATTAATTAATTTCTTACCACATGCACAACAGTGAATTAAATTAAAACCTTAGGCAGATAATTTTGAAACTACCTTTTACTTTCTTTTGACATGTTTTTCTCTTGATTTCTGTCAATTTTTTCTTGCATTAACTAAATGCACTTGAACATGAGTCCATGTAGTACTAAAACTAATTACACATTATTTGGAACAGCTCATGATAGATACAATGTTTGACAACCGCCTAAAAATACATTCAGAACTGAGACTCTGCAGATCCTCAGTTATCACAGAATGACAAAATGGGTCAGGTTGGAAGAGACCATAGTGGACCATCTGGTCCAACCTCCCTGGTCAGGCAGGGTCATCCTAAAGCACATTGCTCAGGATTGTATCCAGCTAGTTCTTTAATATCTCCAGTGAAGGAGACTTCACAGCCTCTCTGGGCAAGCTGTTCCAGTTCTTGTTCACCTGAACAGTAAAGAAGTTCTCCCTCATATTCAGGTGGAACTTTCTGTGCATCAATTTGTGCCCACTGCCTCTTCTATGTACTTGGATATCCCTGGTACTTGAATATCAGCCAAGCATACTGGATTGACAGAGAGTACTGACAGGAGAATGTAGCAACGTAACATTTCAGATAATGGGATTATTTTTTTCATGCTGCACAGCTTTGCTATCCAGTGTTGCCATTCTAATATATGTACACTAAGGACTAAAGCAGAAAGAGGAGACCACATCATTATGTTTTTGTTAGAGCATCCTATCCCAGCTTGGAAAGTCGTTTAATCTGTAAATCAAATTGGAACAAATTGCCTGTGTGGTAAATAAAATGCTGTATTATTCCAGCTGCCCTGACTAACTGCTCTGTTAACTATAGTCTGCCAAAACATGTCCTTCAGGGCAATTGCACATGATTATGTTGGCTTCCATGGAAATTTTCCTGCAAGTACAATTTATCCCTGTGGTTTCACGAGTAACTGTATTAAGAGGGAAATACTTTCAGAGATACAACCTGTGAGTTCTTTTTGAAAAGTAAGAAATGTGTGTCTTGGAGTGTGCCAAAATAATAAAACGTTACCATTTCATGGACCCTGATCAAACAGAATTTTATAATGTACTGAATTACTTGCTGGTGTTATCAGAGATTCATTGACAGGCAAATGCCGACAAGGTGATTTTACTGGGGAGCTGGAGAAGCTGTTGGCAGCTGCTATAAAGACCAGAGCCTCAAAACCAGCAGAAGCACAAAGGTTAGACTACCTCATATATTTTAAATAGTTATCATTGATGAGTGCTTAGTCTCTGTAGTCCTTTGTAGCACTCCAAAAAAACCAAAGGCCTGAAAACCAAATTAATTAAGCAAAAGTATCACATTTCTAGCCTCCTGCCCATAGTGAACACCACAAACCTTTGACACAAAGCTGTTCTGCGAGTCTGTCTCCACAATTTAGCATCAACTTTCTCTTTCTCTCGGTTATGGTGTCAGTGCCTTCAGGACCAGAGAAACCTCCCAGAGCTCCATCAGTAGCCTGAGAGAACAAAACCAGCATGGCAGAAATCTGAATTCTGACTTCTCCCCAGTTTGCTCTGTGTTCTGTCAAGAACATTCCCTGAAAGCTGTGAATTTATCCATGAAGCTAGGGAAGATAAGAATGTGAGGCTATAAACCTGAGATTGTATTATCTAAGTTGCCCATCAGCAAAAAGGCTTTCTACAGTCAGTGATGTAATTTTCCTGTAACAGAGATTAGCAGTGTCTGCAGGCTGTCAGGTGTCAGCTCTTTTAGAGAGGTATGACAAAAGCATAAAAGAACAGCACATCTCTGGAAAGAATAAACTTAATTCTTAACTTCAACACTAGCTGTTTGTGGGAAACAATCCTCAGAAAATGTCCTGCATTGCATATCTCTGTGAGATTTATTTTTCCCTTTTAAACGATCCAAACTTCAGAAAACATCAGGGCATAAACATTTCATATTTGTTTTGATCTTGCCAACTTCAAGTGCTTTTCATGTTGTGTCTTTTAGTTGTTGGGGTTTTCTTTTGTTATTATTTTGTCTGTTTCACTAAATTTAACTACAGAAAATTAAGGGGGAAATAGGGTGGATTATCTCTATGGAAATGTTAGGGAAAGGATTACTGAGTGGAATCAAAATGTCCTGAAGAAAGAAAAAAAAATCTAGCAGCCTCCCAAATCTCAGCTAAACTTTCTCTTTCATACAGTTCAGTATCCTGATTTTCATTAATGAGGAAAAGAAAGGATTTTTGGAAAATGTTTGTGTCCAAAGGAGTTAATCTGAGGCAGTTTATAGGTAAGATTTATTGGAATTTTCTCTAAATTTAGATTTTATCGAATTCCTTTTTATCTTTCAGGATGTTTCAGCACAAAAAAATCCCAACCAACCCACCAAACAAAAAAATCCCGCAACAACAAAAAACCCTCAAGTGTGTGTGCCTGTGCATTGGAGAAAGAAAGACTTCTGGACTCCAAATTCAATTATGGTAGCCAAATCGTTGCTCTGTCTGATTTGTTAGCATAATTTTACAGCTGTTCTCAGTTAAGCCAATTACTCACAAATCCTTTCAACAACCTAGTGTCATGGAGCACAGATCAAGTTCCCCCTCATTTAATTATAGCTGCTACACTATATGGTTTAATTGGATCTTCAGGAGAATTTCCTTCTAAGTCATGGAGGACAGGAAAAAGCAGCCTGACCTCAAAATCTGGTGTAAATGGTTAGGAAGAGGCTGTAATTATGTGCTAGAATTTCTTTTAAAAGTATAAAAATTATAGATTCTTTCCAATCTAAATGTTTTATGTTGTGTTTTTTGGGGTTTTTTTGGTTGGTTGGTTGGATTTTGGGGTTTTTAAAAAAACCTTCTAGAATTCCCATTTTATGCTGTTTCATTGTTTACTACTGAATTTGAGAATCCTGGAACTGAGTTGGCTGGCCTTAAGTCAGCTATTCCAGGTACAGATTTGAGGGGGTTTGTCTTCTGGAAAATAATTAAATTTGAACATGTCACAGAAGAAATGAGCCCCTAGGGGAGAGAGAAGTAAATGTTGATATGATATTGCCAGTGCAGAATTCTGCTGACCTTCACATTAGAACTATGGACACTGTCTCATGGAGAGTCTGGACAGAGCTGATTACAAAGGTGTCTTGAATGCCTTGTCAGTGTGATGTTCATACATGTAAGTGTGCAGGGAAAGAAAAAAAACTTATTCACTCTAAGGTGCCCCAGCATAAACTGTCTGTGTTATCTCTGCCTCTGACAGGGTCTTGGTATAGTTGGAAATAGGTCTCAGAGAATTAAGTGAAATTTCCCTTATGTTCAATTTAAACAGGCAAAGTACAATTCAAACTAAACACAAATGCAAAGAGCAGTAGATGGACTTTTCATGTAAATGAATGACTGTTTGAAGGCATAAGCAGTGCATGATTTTTCTCCATAGTGTGAAATTTTGGTGCTTCTTCAAATAGTCCCTTGAGTGTTTTGGATTTGCAGAAGACATATTCTATTGGTTTTATTCTGTATTTTCTGCACTGACCCCTTGAGGATTTTAGCCCATTGCTGTGTATCTTTCTCTGAAGGTCTACACAGTGTCTCCTGTCAATGAGGAAATTCCCAAAATGTCTGTTGTCTTGCATGCTGCTCACACCTTTCCAGGCAGGGAGGTGGCATGTCTGCTTCCACTGTCACTTTGAGCAGCACTGAGGGTGCAGAAGGCTGTAATGATCTGGCTCTAACCTGAACATCAAGAAATTATCAACTCTTTTTGAGGGAATATGTTGGCTAATTAACATTACACTTCTTAACACTATAATCTATCCATGATGGTGAAACGTGGCAATTTACAGAAGCATCCGGCACTGTGTATCTGACATCATCTGATCCACAACTGCAAAGCAGATTCTCCCAGTAGAGAAAAAATTGCCCCTGAATTCAGTCTCCAATCAGCCTGACAGCTCCTCTTTACAGCTGACACTGTCTCCCCAGCTGTGTCTCAACACAGTTTGGTGCCAGAGAGCGTTATTGTACCAGGAAAAGCTGCCTTGGCTTGTTTATGGAGCAGCATAATGTCTCTGCTATAGCCAGCGCTTCAGCACTTGGTGCCCATGCTCAGTATCTCTGTGCCAAAGCCTCACCTCTCCAAAGGCAGCCTGATCTCACCATGCTTGTGTAATCCTTGCTAACTTCTGATTAGCGTAGTAGGGTTAGGCAAAGAAATTAAACTATCCTTGTGCAATTATATGTTTTCCTTTGTCATGAAGCCAAAATCTCATCATCAGGTAAAAAGTGCTTTGTTAAAGTGCCTGTAGGACTCACAGTATCATTTCAGTCCTAAGCAGCAGTTCAAGTGGTAGCAGCACTTAGATGCTGGATATTTCAATGAGGGAATGTATAGCTACCCCTTGTTTTTGCATTTTGCAACATCATAATACACCCAAATGCTTTATATGAGAGAACACCCGGAGAAGGAGACTTGCTCTTATGGACTGTAAACAGAGCTAGAGATCCTATTCAGTAATGTTTCTCAAAGGCATCCCGGCAATTTCTCAGAATCCAAGGACTTCACTGTGTCACTTCACAAAAACCAAACCAAAACAACAAACCCATCTAACCAATCAAAACTAGCATGGTAAGAGCAAAACCTAGGAGAAATGATATATGGACTAGCAGAACCCTAAAAGTGTTCATAAAACAGTATTTCCAATGGAGCTTTTAAGACAAGTGTTGGTGCAACTCTGTTTTTTATAAAAAAAGGACACAGGTATATGAAATATTTTACAGTTTCAGATTTTAAACTTTTAAAGTTTCAGATTGTTAAGTTATGGTGGGAGGTAAATCATGGAGGTAAGTGTGCCCATACAGCTGAAGAGTGTGTTAAATGCAATTAAATGTAAAGTTCAGTGTCTAGCAGCAATACAGACAAGGACATGGGAGGAATGCTTCTGGAATATAATATCTCTGAGTACCTTTACAGGGTTCCATATCAGACACTAATATGTTGATTTCAATGACAAATACAGGACCTGAATCAATGCTTAGGAGTGCAGAGATCGAAGCAATTCAAAGGGGAAGCTAGGCATAATTTTTTAGATTTAGAAAGTTTTAAAGTTTCTAGCGTATCACTCCAGGAACAGGTAAACTCACTCCTTGAAGTCCCCAGGCCTTTTTGGAAAGGAAGTTTTAGCCAAAAAACAGCTTAGTGCATTCAATTAAATATTCTGGCCTCTTTTAAACAGTTTCAACAAAATGTGCGACTGAGAAGGGACCAGTCAGTCTGATCTCCATATGAACCCTTCTGGCCTCAGACTTTTACTGAATTAGATGTCAACAGAAAATATTTCAGATTTCATGATGCTGCTTCTGACAATGTGATTTGTGCCTGGATACCTCTTTGCAGGAGGTAGTGGGGCTGTGAGTGGGGAGTGCTATGAGACAACATCTGGATACACTGGCAGAGAGGAAGGCAAAGCTTCCAGCAAGTCTGTCCAAAGAACTCGAGAGATGCTTCGATTTGCTGAAATTTCCAAACATGAAACTTGATCCCAAGTTACATTTTCTCTTTTCTAGTTCTTTTTCTCTGGCTTTGCCTGAAAGCTTAGTTTCCCTTTTGAATAGAAAATATTTAAAAATATTTTCATTGGAAGGGCTAAACACCGCTTAGGTGTGTTGATGCCTGCCTAAGAGATGATAAAATCTTTCTTGCTTTCTTCAGGTCTTTCTTTAAGCTCATTATTTAAAAGCCTGTGCCTGGTGGCTTGGAGGGCAGCCCATCGGCCCCATGTTCAGCAGATGGATGTGCAGTGACTGTGGCAGTCTCATCCGTTCATCTGATGAGTAGATTTTCATATCTGCCTTTTTAGAAGGTGTATAACACTGGTCCTGTAGGAGTTACCTGCAGTTTTTCTGGGATACAGTCCTAGCAAAGATCAGCTGTAGATATGTTATGGTTTCTGATACAGAGATGGTGGGACTTTTTCTCCTGGTATCCTGAAGGTACAAGACTTTATACACCCATACACTCAATTTATAGACCCGTACTATGTTAGTGTGTCCACATATCAAATGCTTAATCCATGGCAGACATGTCAAAATTATGACATCTGTACAGGTTTCATGAAATTAGGCAGCCAGAGGAGAGAGGGAAAGACTGCAGAATGATCTCAATACTTGCCAGATAATCCACACTGATGAAAGTCACCATGCAGTAAATCGAATCTAATCACTGTAATTCAAAAGGCTTCAATAAACAGTATCTTGGTAATAAAATGACTATATGGATTGGGTTTGGGGTTTTTATGCAATAAAAGAGCTTTAAACCCATTAGATTATATGTTAGCTCAAATAATAACTTACATTAGAAATAATAACATGAAAAGCAACTACAAAATCCTGCTATATGTATCTATACTATAATCTTGCCATCATGAATCAAATGCTTCCACAATTCTATGCATACATTTAAAGATGATTTAATTCAGGAAATCAAGATGTGGTTTAATCACAGATGAAGGTAAATTCCCTTCCCTAGTCTCATGCTAAATATTTTTTCTTCTTAGAGCAACTGATGTGCTGTGTTCAGATCTTGCTTTTCTGAGTAGTTATCTGTCAGTTCTCACTGAGGAGTTCATGTGGGCAAGCAATTTAATGGTAATAAGACACAAATGAACCACTTTTTTTCAAGTATCAGCCTTTTGCTGAAGATTAACAATGAAATACCTTCAATTCAAAATAACAGAATTTGCAAGATTTTTCTTGGGTTTCATAAAAATGTGAGAAAAACAAAATCTGGTTTTTGCACTAAGGAATAAAAACTAGTTGAAGTGCCCCAGTTTGAAGGATATTAGAACTAAAAGTGTTCAACAGAAATTCAGTGGGCCAGTTTGTTTAGGACCAAGTCCTGAATGTCTGGATGGCAAGAATCATAGCTGACTGACAGTTTGCATTTAAAGAGAACCCCAGGCATTGAAAGTTTCTTCTTATGCATGTACAAAGTTTATGAAACAATTGTGAATGTTACAATGTCTATCCATAGATTCAGGCTCTGATTTGCTGTAAAGGGGGAATTAGAATTCTTCAGAGGGATGATCTGTGAACATTTAAGCTTTAATTTTAAGTGTAAGGTATCTCTTTAAAATCTGTCAGAAAACTACAAACTGTAGAGCTGGAAAAGCTCTTGCTTGTTATCATACCATGGGTTTTGGGGGCAGTGCTTGAAAGAGGGACTGGTGCAGTTTCATGTGACTTGTCAGCTGTTTGCCTACATTTCCAGAGTGACACAGACTATGTATGAGATTTGGTAAGTGAAAATTCATTGGTTTCAGGAAAAAGTGTTTCATAACAGATCAATAGACTGAGTAAGAGTATGGAATATGCAAGACACTTTACAGTATTCAGGCAAGCAGCAGTCACAAATAAAATAAGACTGTTACATCTCACATCAGAACAGGAGGATTTACCAGCTTCTGTGACAATGATGCCAGGAACTTTAGTAAATGTCAAACCAAATACTGGCATGCAGCACTTTGACAATTATTAATAATAAGTGATTGGTTAGAGGTGCTTGAAGTACATAAGTATTGGAGGTTTGCCCACAGAGAAGCGGGAAGCTGTGAAATGTGTTTGAAACACTAAACCAAACAAGTGCTATATGTCTAAAGACAGATTCTCCCTCCTCTGTCCCATACCTCAGAAGACACAGTAATATACACTGAATGTTTTTCTAGATTTAGTTTCCCTTTTAGCTTTTTCAGTAGAACCAACACCACAAGATGACATATTTTACCATTTCTTCTGGCAAGAGGTGTCACAGTACTTATTAAGGGTTAATTGTAACCGAATGTATGTTACTATTAATAGAAGTGATCTCAAACCTCAGCTCTAAAGCTGGACTTTGATAAAGTTCAGGTAGAGAAACAATACGAATTTCTGATACAAATTTCATCAGAAATCTTATTTCCTTGTTCTCAATGCACCTTCTCTGCTATGCAGTCTATGCACTTGCAATCCACAGTGAAACTTGGTAGCTTTGGCTAGTGTACCAAAAAGATTAGGATGAGATATGGATGTAAGTATTAAAAGTTGAGACCTATGGGCTTTATTTTGCTCTTGAGAGAAAACATCTTCCTAAAATGTTTAATGAAACACAGTGGTATCACCTGTTCAGGGACCTGCCCTGGCTTCCCTTCCAGACCTTCATGTTCAGAACCAGCTGAGGGGATAGAAAATGAATGGTGGATGAGATTTGTTCAATTGGTCTTTGGGTAGGAAATACTTTGGGTGGGCATTTTTGTTTAGGCTGTTTGTTTGTTTTTAATTTAAAAATACATTTGTTTCATTTATTCAATAGAATGCTGCATCAAAACAGAAACACAACACTTTAGCTTTTATATAAAAAGCAGCTCCATTGCCTTTAACTGCACCTTATTTAGAGATTAAGGTGTGACATTGGAGTCTTTCTGTTTACATGTTTGACAGCAGAAAATCATTTAAAGTTGAAAAAGTCCCTCTCACTTCACAAATTTCTAGAGGCAAAATATAAATGCCAGACTCTGCTACTACTTGTGGACTCTCAGCAGAATTATTTACTGAGGTAAATTGAATGCAGATGTGAGAGTGCACAGGGTTCTCTGCAGGGGTAATTTGATGCCTGAGGAGGTGTTTAGGCATTAGTGATGATGTCTGATCCCGGAGGTATTGCCTACAGCTGAAGTCCTGTGGAGTGTGGATAAGAGAGACTTTGAGGAGCAGGTGCTGGTCTGTGCTCCTGAGCACAAGTTGGAGGCTCTGCTTGCTGAAGGCATTGAGTGAACCAGCGCAGTTCAGTTCTCTGCTAGGTAAGAGTTTGGTGCTTACTTTTTACTTTCCATGTTTTATCAAAACTCAAGTGGTTAATACTTTTTCTCATCTGTAAAGTGTTTCTATTATTTGTCTGAGAGGTTATTGAGGAAGACTTCTGATATAGGCTTTATCTCCTGTGGTGCAGAAAAAGATAAAAATACCAAAGATTTTTCAGATTCTCTGATCTTTATTTAGCCTGTATTTTGTAAAACTTTATTTTACTTCAGTGAGTTCTCTGCTTACATAAGAACTGAAGTGAATGTTTCAAAGAACACATATTTCTGCAGCAGTTGAAAAGACCTGGTGCTTTTTCTGGCATGTTGGGCTTAGTGTTCAGTGCTGAGGAAGTGAATAGTTGAGTAAGAATTCCATTAAGTATGTGTTAATCTTTGGGCTTTCACAAGTGCAATATGTTGATTTTTTTTCTGTATTTTAGCAAGCAGATTTTTAAATAAATGTGTAGGTAAATGTTATGGTGCTGTTAAGGCATAAAATGTTAGAATGTAACCAAATATTAAACAGAACTTTTTGGTTTCTATTTTCTCACTTAACCGTAAGTAGAAACCACTTGTGTGGTCACTCCACATGAAATTCAGCTGTGTTGTTTTTTAGTGTATAAAATGTGATGTTTTGCACACTTATCCTCAAGTTGTACAGTTATTCTCAACCCCTCCCTCGCCTCCCAGGTAACTTTGTAATATTTCTATTCAGAACACTACGCAACTTAGAATAAAAAGATTAACTCTGTGTTACTAAAAATCTCCAAGTCTTGACTATGAAGAAAAAAATCAAGCTCTTTTTGTTTCCTGGTGACTGTGATGGATATCGTGCCTATTCAGTTTTTTACTGTACTACACAGACTTTGGCTTCATCACTAGTAGGAGAGGGCAGGGGCTGCCAGGCTGACTGATGTCACACCAGTGGGCCAGAGGTGGCCAGGTGGTGGGCTGCCTACAGCAAAGGTGTGACCCTGAGTTTTGCTGAAGCCTCTTGCACTGAGTTTGCTTATACAGACTGGCTTAGAACAACCAAATGTAGGGACGCACTTGAAGCAAATGGTTTGCTTCTGTAGAAGCACGCTTGAAACAATTGCATGAAGTGTAAATGACTTGGGGGACTGGAGGATCCCAAGGTGATTATGAGTATGGTTTCCTGTTAAGAATCTGTCAAACCTATTTAATTTTATGATTCCTTTGACTCTCATTGTGAGCATCGCAAGAGGGGAGTAACAACAGTTTTTCTTGGAATGTGACAGTCTAAAATACACAGTTGTTAGCCAAAAAATATGAGGTTTGCATAAAGGGTATAATTCCTCTGCTGCTTCCCTCATAAAATGTCATAAGGACTTAATTGCAAAAGCACAAACAGGAATTGAAACTTTGGGCAGGTGAAAAGGGAGGGCAGCTCTACCTGCGAGTCAGATGTTTTCAATAAGCTATGATTGCTTTCTGCAGGTCTGGTTTCTGTCAGAATGAGCCCTGCCAATAGAAAACCATGTGTTGTTTCTATTTAGACTCTGAACTTCGTTAGTTGTGTTTCAGTCATGACATCTGTGGATGTTACTTTCAGCAGGTGGCCAAAGGAAAACCTGTCCAAAATATTAAGTGGTACAAAGAGAAAGAAATACAAACAAGAGCTATAGCATGTTTCCTGAAATCTCTGTCTCCCTGTGGAGGGACAGAACTGACTCTGACAAAAGAGTATTTTCGCCTGCAAGTTGATTCTATCTATTTATGGGTGCAAAAGGCTTTGTTGTTTGTTTATATCTGCCTTAACTCTGTCAATAAATGTGGTAGAGATTGTTTGGTTGAGACTTATATTTATTGACAATACTAGTTTCAGCAAGAACCAAAGATCTGAAAATGCTGAGGATGCCTGCAGGTGTGCATTGGGTGTAACTGTGCTATCAGATTAGTTGGAGTTGTACAGCAGTGCTGTGAGCCTTGGAGAAAACAAGATTCTTCAGGATCTCAGTGGTTTTGTGCTAGTGTGCTTTCCATCTGAGGAGAACCAATTGGTTTTGTTTAAGCATCAGTTGCACGTACTTGCTGCTGAGATGTGGAGGTGAGCCTCCTGTAGCTCCTCTTCAGTGATTAAAGTGGAGATCAGTGGGACTTCGGGTGTAATGACAGGTTATTGGGAAGCATTACTGTAAAGTGGGCTGTTGGCATTGTGAGAATCAACATGACTATGAAGGTTATTGTACAGAGGCTTATCTCTGTGGGTAGAGGGACGTGGGAACAGAAATGCTTTCGGGTACTGCTTGAAGAGCCCAGAATTGAGAGAGGAAAATGTGATTTTTCTACTTGTGTACTGCTTAACTTGGCATCCTGGAGCAGTACTAAACATCATTTGGCAGCCTTAATTTTTAGTTAAAAAGCTGTTTAGATAAACTTTTGAGGATAAAAAAGTACTTTAGAAGGGAAGATCTTATACACTTCTAAGAAAATAAGTCCGGTGAATCTCTGTTTTGTGTGAGGTCAAAATGCAGCTGTGAAAGTGTTGTGATTTTTAATGTGATTCTTAAATATCTCATCTTGGTCATCCGCATTGCCACCTCTAACAGACGTTAGTGGCACCATCTCTCCTCTGCTGCGGCAATAACAGAGTTTTATTTGATGGCTGCACTGAACTGTAATGTGAATTATGACTGAGGGCTGCCTGCTTATTTTCGAGGGCCAGAGAATTTTTTTATGTAAGCACAAAGCATTTTAGATACAGCTGCAATTTTAGAGCTGGATGTTTGGTCTGTATAGACATAATTTGTGTCTCTGAAATTCTAACAAATTGTCCAAGTTGAAGCACTGAGTTTTCTTTGGAAGTCAGTGTGGAGAACTCTTTGAAGCTGCTGACAAAGCAGAGTAAATAGCAAGCAAGGAAGATTGAGAGGCACTAAGTGTCTGTCTGCAGACATTACTGTGCTTGGGGTGGTGCCTGTGTGCTGTCAGCTGTTGCAATTCACCTCCTGCAGGAGATCGGGGTGAAGGGATTAGGCAGATAGACACCTTCACCTGTTGGCTCAGGTTTCTGGTGTATGGGCTTTTAGTCACTTGGGAAAGTTGCTCCTCCTTACCTCCCCTCTTTATGTGCAATAAAAACAAATGTTAAAGCCACTAGCTTCTTCTCAAACAGAACTCTTACTGCTCTGGGTAGCAAGGACACTGTTACGAGAGGAAAGTTCTTAACGAAAGGTCTCAAGGGGAAAAACCAGACCTGGGAGAAAAGGCTACCTAATGTCTCACTTAAAAAACATGAACAAACAAGAAAACCACAAAAAACCCCTCTCAAACTAAACAAAACCACCACAAAATAAAATCAAGAGAAGTCATTGTCCAACAACCAGCAAACAGGAACAGGAGTACTGGAGAAATGACTACAAGCCAATTTCAAAACCCTAATGTGCATTTGAATAGTAACAAAAAAGGTATATTTTCAAAGAGATAATGACAAAACAAAACCAGTTCAAAAGGATTGGATGAAGGATTTAATAGTCCTTCATTTGAATGCTCCAAATAATTAAGGTGTAGACATACAGCCAGACAATGAAAATGATTGTCTGGGATTTAGGTTATGTGCAGTCATTATCCAAATGGGTTGATATCACCAGTATAGGTATGAGCCAAGTTTTTATCCATTTTTAATATTGGTATGGAATTATCTGCTTCCATTTTCTATGTAATTAGGGAGATTTTTCTATAAGTTTATGTAGTCAAATCCTTTCTCTCATCTGGCTCCAGAAGGCTGTACAATGACCAATTCATGTTCTCTTCAGGTTCATAAGGTGCTATCAAGACCATGTTGGAAATTAAATAGACAAAATGAACAGGTGAAAGAAAAACAATTCTGATTTTCATTTTTATTGCTTGTCCATGACAAGTCAGCTGTCCTTACTGAACCTCACTAACTAAGTCTCCAAACTTACTGAAGAATGATGTCCTCAGTATGTTACATGATCCAATTAACTCAGTCACTCTCATTTCTTGAGAAAATGATAGTCTGACTAATTCCATAGTTTTTCTTGAGATTTTTACAAGTAATTAAACATCCTGTAAAGATTAATGTCTCAGAAATGTCATTTTGTTCTTTGCTCCAATCTGATAACTGTTATTTTCATTTTGCAGTGAGAGCAAATTAGTTAATTTCTGTTAATGCAGTAATTTGTCTTCCTGGATACAAATTTGCCTTTGAGTGCTTTCTTTTTAAGCTGAAAGATTTTAACAGTAGTAAATAATGTTGAAGGAAAACAAATTCAGTCATATTTCTCTGCCTACAGTATTCCATTACACAAGTTACAAGAGGTGGTTGATTTAACTGTTCTATTAATTCTGAAATATTTCAGTGCATACCCCATGGGATTTTGAAGATGAATAATCCCTGTCAATCTGACAAGCTCTTGTGTGTTTTTTGTGGTGTGGCAATATTATTTCTTGGTTTGGGTTTTCTTTGTTTTCAGAGAAATCTAAAATGCTGGGGTGAATAAAACTCATTCACAAACTGGCTTTAGTTATCCAAAGCATAAATCATTCAAGTGTTATTCAGCATAATGCAATAATTGTGATGATTATTTTAGCCTAGACATTAACTGCAGGTGCCTTAAAGGATTTGTCATTCTTAATTAATGAAATAATATTTTAAAGGTTTTTAAATTGTCTTTTTCAGTGCAAAATCTGACATTTGCTCCTCAAGACAACACTTTACACATGCATATGTACTCGTATTTATATTATGACTTCCATGAAAGAGACATGAATAATTTCTGAAAATCTTCATTTACTTTTTCTGTCCCTGTACATGGATGAGATCCTAAATAGAAAAAGAGACAGATGTTGCCTAGGTAACTGCAATACTCACAGCTCTGATTCTAAAGGATACCTGACCTTACTGTTGCTATGTATTATTTATTCTTCTAATTAACTCTTAAAGTTAACATTTATGGTTTGGGTTTTTGGGGCTTTTTTAACATTAAAATTAACCTAGCCTTTCTGCCTGTGTTCTCTGCTCTCATCTGGATACCCACATGCATCTTACTGTGCGGGGCGGGAGTGCAAATACAGCTGATGCGCTAAAGAAATGTGTCTTTAAGAGTGCTGGTTGTGTGGAAGAAGTCACATCATTTTAACTTCACATACAAATGGATGCATTTAATGTGCATATGGTTTTGTTGGGGGTTGTTAGTGAGAATTAAGCAGGTGCTCTTTTAAATATTCTTACTAAATGCAAAATTAATCTAATTAAGTTTAGGAAATGGAATTATATTGATTGCATTTCCTCTTGGGATGAAGTTGCTCAGATGCATTTTAGTAACCCCTTCCTTGACTCTTTCTGTCTGCAAATTAGCGCTGCAAAAGAGCACTCATTTTTCTTCTCAAGCACCAGCATCATTTGCAATGAATCTGGAGAAAAGGCTATAAAGTTTATCAGCTGTGTGAGGTACAGGGAGCTAGAGGGCCAAGCAACTGGCAGTAGCCAGGCAGTAAAGATCTAAAATAGAGCAAGTCTGAAAGTTTCCCAATGAGGAAAAGCACGGAATGCAGTCACTGAGGAATAGAGGATCACCTTGCTTCTCCTGCGCTTGTGTCTTATCATAATTTCCTTACCCTGTACTACACCACAGAAGAAGCTACATGTACATTATTAGCCTGTTGAAGAACCTGTAGGTGTGCAAGGCAGGAGAATCAGTGCCCTCAGGGAGAGCTTGGTGCTTCAGTGTGGAGTGCAGTGCAACAGGCAGCTGGATATGGGATGAGGGGAAAAGCTCTGGTGGTGCTGCTAAGGATTTTTTAATTCGTACTATTTCAGCAGAACTTTATTTATTCAGCAAAATAATCTCATACTGAAAGTGAGCAAGCACGTGCATTTGAGCAGAGATCCACTGGGGTGAAAGTGCACAACTGTCGCTGTGCGTTATAGCATCATAACTGCTCCCATGCAGAGAGCAGGGCAGCAGCTAGCATAGGGTGTGCATTTGTATATATATTTAATGCCAATCAGATGCTCAAGTTTTATAATATGAATATAAAAGGGACTCAGTGGAAGCTGTTATATTTGTGCTGGAAATGTTGGTAATATGTTTTTATAATGCATGTTATGTGGGTGTGACTGATTGAAGTACACGTATTTTTCTATGTGATTCATTTGATTATATCCTGTAAGTAAATTGCCTATTTAGAACCACTCAGTTCTGTTTTTTTCACTATCCAAAGAGCTTCTTTACCACCTGTGTTATGCCCATTTGTGTCATGGATAATACTGGAGGGAGAGGAAGGAAAGGTCTATCAGCTATTGCAGTCACGAGTCTCTGAAATATGGTGAGATTTCAACAGCTTTCAGTGATAGGGAATCTACCAGTGTGACTCTTCCCCCTACTCCTCCTGCAGCAGCATCCTACCTTTCTACTAAGAGACTTGGGCTGCCATCTTTTGAGGTGCCACTGCTCTATATTGCCGCTGAAAATTGTCTCATTAAACATCTGTCCCTCCCCTAAAATGAAACTCTCAAAACTCTTGAGTTTTATCATCAATGTGTTTTCCTGTTCTACAGGTCAGGCAAAACCTTCAGGTTTTCCTTGAATTCTCTTCATTCTAAGTAGTATCATGGTGCCTAATGATTGCAGTGTAAGCAACGCTACTGAACTGTACTTCATTTATATTAATATAGCATTATATTAAATAATATTAAACTTACTGCATTGTACTCAATGGGTAATTTAACTGATTATGAGAAAAATCATAATTTTGGGTGTTTCATGAAACATGTCTGTGCCAGTCAAGAAACTACCGAGCACAACCCTGGATTTTAGCCCTGTTGAGTAAGTGCATCTTCTTCAGCCAAGTAATTTTCTTTTGGCCTGGAATTTCTATTCTGTCTTCTCCAATTTATACCCTGTCTTTGCTGCATTGCACATTATTCACGGTCCTGTGTTTAATCAGTCTGAAACTAACCTTTAAATCCATTGCTCCATTGCCAGGGGAAGGGATGAGAACATTAGTCCCAGTTTGGAGACTGTAAATGGTGAGTTATTACTACTGTATGTAAATTTGACTCTATTTAAATAGCAAATAAAACAATTTGTATGACTTGTAAGATGAAACACTGAGGTCTTGTAATTTGGAATTTTTATGTCCTGTAATGACTTGTGTCTTTGTTATGCTGCTAAAACTATCGGTGTTCACTTTACTCTTCAAGACCCACAAGCTGAAAAAGTAACACTGCAAATGTAGTTCTGATGCAGCCTCTGTCTTTTAAGCAGGTCGGTAGGTTTGTATGTTTCTTGCTGAGCTTTGTTTTCAACTTCTCTGAGAAGGAAATGGGAATAACAAAAAAATCCAACCAACCAAAAAACCCACCCCAAATATCCTCCTCAAATTTCCTTTACCTCAGAGTAATTCTGTCCATCACAAAGCCCCACTTGAATGGGACATGCTGCTCCCATGATGATAATGCCCTTTCAAGAGATTGGTGATGTGATGTTGTTGACACCAGAGAGTGATACTCAGCATGCAGAAATTTCAGCATTTTACCACTTTGTCAACGTTTTCCATTCTTAACCTTACCAGAAATTTTCACCACCTCTGCTTTATCTTTGTGTAGGAGATAATAGCATGAAGAGCCATCTTGCATAATTACCATCACATGTGAATACTCATTTATTTTGTTCTTTCAGTTTGTTCTAAAGTACCTATTAAAGGAGCTCTGTGACTCAATAAATAAGTCATAAAAACATCACAATACAAAAACTTCCATTATAGTACATATCTATAAAAGGTAGCAATAAAAATAAGTTATCTGTTACCTATTTTTAGTAATTTCAAAGTATCGATTTCAGTGAGATCTTCTAAGGCATTTGTCATATTGCTGTTCCAGACTCCCTTTCTTTTCAACTCCCTCCTACACATCTCATTATTTTAAATCTTAAATCCTTGCTGTAAGAGTTAACTCTTTGATACAGCTCTGTCACTTCAAGGAAAAAGACCATAGCCATGAAAACTGGAAAAGGAGTGCAAAATGAATAGGTAGAAGAATACTATCAAAGACAGTTGAAGTACTAGTGCCAAAACTTGTGTAAGTAATCACTCTGAGATAATAGGAAGCTATTACAGAAATTTTTATGCTTTATTAAAATCCAGAGCCAGCTGGCTCTCAGTCTAGTGGAATTGTAATGTAAATAGGTATGAGCCAGAGTGTTAATAATAATAATTAAAAAAAAAAATCTTTCTGTTGTGGTGGTCAGACTTCTAACTTTCTAATTCCCCCATGAAATTAAGGGTGCTGCTTGGGATGAGGGAAGTAATGTCTCTGTTATGGGGGAAATGGACATGCTTTTCCAAGCATATGACACAGATATTAGGTTTTTATTAAGTTTTCTAGTTACAGAGACTATTAAAAATATCACTTGATGGCTGGGAAAGTTAAACATGAAAAAATAACATTCAAGCAATGTACCTCCATATACAACAGGCAGTATTTTATGTCTCAGCACTTCACCTTAAAACAGAGGATTTTAATATTCACCTGTCTGCCTTCAGCAACTTTGTGTAACTCCTGTAAGGCGCCAATGGTCATACAATTGCCATTTGGAAACAGCACTGACAGGGGAGGGGAAGTAGCCATTTCACCTCTAAATTTTAAACAGTAGAGGCATGACATGTTTTGGGCAATTACTTGGAAGAAAAGAAAATTCTTTTGTCTGTTTTTAGAAAAGTCTTAATTGACTAGCTGTGCCTTTTTTTTTAACCTTCAATATGCATTGGATCCTATTGGGATGATCTATGATTAAGGCATTGATGTCAGGTAGCTGTGCTGCAGAGGGCAATGAAGTTGGCTGCCAAGCTGGTGTTTGTGATGTAAGTCACTGCTAAGAAGGCCCACAGTATCACAGCAGAAAATCATTTTCTAGTATCCCTTTAGTGTTAATGAGACATGGCAGTTTAGGCTAGGTTATATTAGAAGTGATGTGGAAATGAACTAAAATTAAACTACTTTTCTAATGTCTTACTGCCACGATTTACTAATACTACAAACATACTGTGATTGTGGTCCTATCTCATTTGTACCACTGTCAGCTTTTTGTACCTCCTGGTTTTCACCTGTCTGCTTTTTTGTCTGTCTGAATGATGATGATCTGTCTTACTGTTTCACCTCTGTACCTGCCATATTTTTCACTTTAAATCATTTCCTTTGCATTCTCAATTGTTCAGTTCAGTAATCTCTTCTTCCACCCATCTCTGCCTGTTCTCCTTCCTCTGTCTCTTGGTAAAGCTGGTCTTGCAACTCAGAATATCCTGTGGTTCTGTGAAACAAGGGTGGGGGGTGGTGGGGGTGCCATTGCTCATTCTCTCTTGCTGCATTCTAGTACCTCTGGCTGAAAGATTATTTACCTAGATAGTTAGTTTCATGATTTACCTAGATAGTTAGTTTCATGTTTCTGTGGAAACAATAGTTGAAAACCCAGAATGTGGCAAAAGTAATAATTTTACTTTCTCAGTATTTATATTTAAAGTAGGCCTGGAAATACATCTGTTCAGGAGAAAGTGAAACTAAAATTATATCTGCTCTAACCCTTTGATGCTTTTTCTCCTGATTTTGATTGGCTGTATTAAGAATGTTATAACTGGAGAGTTCCATGAGAATCTACTCAGAGTATATGTCAAAACCTGAAACTTCAGGTCTGTCCTTAAAACTCTTTCTGCCTTTGCCCTCTGTCACCCATACTGCAAGAGATCAAAGGTCTCTGAAGTTACTCTCCCTGAAGAAAATATTGATAGGGTTGTGGCTCCTGTCGTAGGTTCCCTATAGTGAACTTCTCTTTTCCGAACACAGAGGAAAGCACACCTTCTGGTCTGGTTTGTGGTGGTGTGTTTTGTTTTGTTGTTGTTGGCTTTCTTTTCCCTCAGTCCTTCATGAATAGAGGGTGATGCCATCTGTGTTCCATGGGGTATCCAAAACCAGGCCTGCTTTCAGTAAGGGTAGTGTCTATAGTTAGCCTGTGGGTCAGATGCCAGAGCTGTTCTGAGGTCTGCTGCATCACCAAATGCAAATATGCAGTGCTGTTATTGCGGGAGTAAAGTCAAGTCATCCCCTGGAGTTTCTTCCCACTCTTTTTCACAACTGAACCTGTGGTTATTGGAGAGCAGTGGATCTCAATGCTGTAAGGGAGAAGTTTGCAGCTTTATAAGTACATGGATAAAGCTGCAACTTGTTGCCTACTGAAATAGTTTTCAAACCAACTGCAATGTTAGCCTGCTCTTAGTAGTTATTTTGACACAGGTATCTTTTTGCCTTTAATTCTGATGAATTTTCTAAGCAATTCATGCTGAAATATAATGTCACATTTACCACCTCAGATATCTTAACACCAGATTACTACAGTCATCTGGAAAGTGTCAGGATGTACCCTTTCATTAGTCAAACTTGATGGCTCAGAAGGTTGTAGCAAATGAAGTTGTTCTTTTGGAAGACAATTGGAAATGCACGTAGGAATTTCATTGTCTGTGATATCAGATGAGAACTTAATGCTCAGGAATTGGGAGGTGGAAAAAGATCATGATATGCTTGTCATTGTCTTGAAAAATATTCCTTGCCAAACACTTCTCTGATTTTATCTGAAAGTATGAAGACAAACACAGAACATTTCTGTTGCTGAAAATAACCAGTGCAATACAATAGATTTGCACAGCTCAGCTGAACAAATGTTTCAGCAATTGTATCCCTTTCAACAATGCAGGAAAAAATGCTTTGGAAACATATTGGGAAAATGACTCAAATCTATATAAAGAATGTGGGAAAAAAAGAAGGGGGAGTCATATAGCCTGTGGACTTTTTTTTGAGACTTGACTCACTGATGCCCAGGAAGGTCAGCTTTGTGTGGCGGTGTATGTTCTGTCTTAGGATGTCAGGGCTAATTACGTGTTTTTCCTGCATGGAGGGTTGTGGGGTTTTTGTTGGTGGTGGTTTTGGTTTGTTGTTTTGTTTTTTGGGGTTTTTTTGTGGGGTATTTTGGTTTTTTGGCTGGGTTGTTTGTTTGATATGTAGTGGGTTTTTTTGATTTTAGGGGTGGGGCTCAGGTTCAGTTTGGGGAGTTTGGGTTTTTCTTTTGGTTGTTTTGATTTTTTTTTTTTAAACAGACAAGCCCTCTACAATAGTGCCTACTGATATCAGTGTGAAGACTGACTTACTTGGGGCTGAATGTGGGCTTTGCTCTTCTCTTTGAGAAGAAAAGCTGCCCATGTCTATAATGCTTTGCAGTTCACAAAATGTACATATGAAAAAAATAATATTAGGCTTTCATGAAGAAAATTATTTTAAGGAGCAGTTTTGGCTCAAACACTGTAGTATTTAAAAGTAATCAAGAGTAATACTGTTTAAAACAAACAAAGCAATTATTTTATGTTTAATCTACCACAATACTGTACACTTTAAGTTATAATTGTAGATGCTTTCCAAGTTTTAAACACTTTTCAAGTAATTGGCCTGTGGCAAAGCAAGAGTATGACAAAATGTAAAATGCTGACTTTAAACTTGTATAAAATTATCAGAAATCACTTAAAAATTTTACATAAATGAAAAACAGAACAAGCAGTTTTAACTTCAGAGTCAACCTTTTCAGTCACACTGTCCTGGAAAAAAAATTTGACATAATATTTCACCCTGTTTTGTAATAAGGCTATCATTTATTTAAGTAAAAAATCATAAATGATGATGATTTATCTGTTCGTGGAGCAGAAGAATGAAGGAACTTGGGGGATTAATTAGTGCTTAAAGTTAACTTGTGTTGCCTGAATAAGAGTAACTTATTCTAAGTGATTTTCTGCTCTATTGGGATAGTCTCTAAGGAGATTGGATTATAGTATCAGTAAATATCACTTGCTGTTATGCGTGGATATGTCTGGTCCAGACATGCACCATTCCACACAACTCACAGGAAAATTATGCTTTTTCTGGTTCAAATGTACTACTTCTGCTGAGTCTCTCTGTGAAATTAATTGATAACCACAAACTCTGTTACACAGGACTATGACTGGGTGACTTTTCCTATCAGGTCAGGTACAGATGAAACATTTGGAACACCACTTGTTCTTCACGCTTTTGATTGTGAAGAAATTGACTTTTTGTAGCTGTAATCTCGGAGTATTTCAACATGGATGTGTATCTTTGGCATTTTAAGGGTGTGTAAATGCGCATATCAAAAACAACAGTGGCAATAAACCCCAAACTGATCAAATCAAAGAAACTAATACCAAAGCAAATAGCAAAATAACACCTCTGAAGGTCTCAGAGATTGTGCACCTTGGTAAGGCAATCCTGGGAGACTAGTTTTTTTAAAGAGAGGAAAACTGTAGTTAGCTGCTGCAAATCTTGTCTGTCAAATTATTTTTTTTGGTTCAAAAAATAGCTTTTTACACCAATGTTTCCTGTTTTACTTACTCTATATTGCTGCTTTAGTGTGTTCTGCGTGAGAATAATCTGGCCTTTGCCTCTTACTCATTTTTATGCAGGCATGGGGAGAGCAGTTAATCCTGACGAAGTTGTAAAACTTCCCCCCTTTGAAAAAGTGTACAGTAAGTCCATGTACATGGTGATCCATTGAAATAGGAAGCATCAAACATAAAGAATAATTTATGTATCAAGAAGCAGAGGAAATCTTGTGTCCTCAGATGACTTTTTCCTGACCTGTCTGATAACTTTTATTTCTGAGGAAAAGCTAATGCAGGCAAGCAGGTCTTGCTCACAGAGGTGAAACTAGCTGAATTTTTTCAGTCCCTTCACAGGGAGCTGTAGAATAGCAGGTTGACAGCAGGAAGATTTTGTACCAGTCTAATTCAAGCTTTAAAATTGACATTGAAAATACTACAATCACTGTTTCCACTCTCTAGCTGTCGTGTGTGTGTATGGATTTTAATTTTTTTAATTTCAATTTATTTTGTCCTCTAAGATGGTAAAACAATCTTTTAGGTTTCAGACTTTAGGTGCAAACCATTCTTTGTCTCTTTTTAGTACTGTAGGCCATAATCTGTTTACAGTTCTACAGCTGTAACAGTAGAGGGGCAGGCAGTTCACTTCTGATAAGAAAACAGTATTCATGAGAAAAAAAACTTGTGTGAACTAGCAGAAATAATTGTTAGATTTGTCTTTAAATTGGTTTTCAAAGATTCCCAGTTTGAATAAACTTATCCAGCAATCAGGATGCTGTGAATAGACTTACTAGTAGACTCTCAGTGTCAGCTGAGTAAACGTAGCTTCCCATAGATATGGAATGAAGGAAATTTATAGGATCTCTGGATCAGCTGGGATTTAGCTTCTGTGTGCAATCAAGTTTTATAGTCAGTATTTGCAGTTTTACAGCCCATATGTTTATGAGCTGAAGAATTGCCAAGAATCAAATATTTCACCTCAGCTTTACTTTGTGTTTCCCTGTCTCACCATTTCCACTCAGGTGTATTTGTTCCCATAACTCTATCTTACCTCTTGGGCATATCTAGCCCCCAGCAAACTCTAGTTTTCCAAGTGTCATTTTTCATTGTATTTTTTTAATCTGTGTTCTTCACATCTTATTCCTCCCATATGCTTGGACTGGAAGCATTTAAACATTGTCTGGTGTTCTGTTTGTGATGACTAGCATAATATAGTTCTCTTTGTGGTTGGTGCCCAGCCATTCTTAGAATAGAAATGAAGAGTAACGGTAAAGAGGCAGCAAAAAATGTAGTTTAATTTGAATAGAACTTTACCTTAAGGATAACTACAGTGATAATGTAGTTAAGGGGATGTGAGAGGAGAAAAGTATGTTAAAATGTATCTTTACTGCGCTGGCTCAAATCATGCCCTCTTCCCTTAAATAGAGTACACTGAACTCTTCCAAAACAATTTCACTTGTCTCTCAGCTGTGAATTTTTTAAGCTACTCTTCATAGTCAAGCTTTATCAGACAAATGTTCATTTATGAGCTTTTTAGTATTCTAATAATGTGGGATTTTGTTATTTTTCTGAGAACATATTTTCTATGGTAGTCTAAAAATATTTTGATTGAAACTACAAAAATAAAATGTCTCTTGCTTTCCCATTGTGAACTTTGGCCTAATATAATAGAAGACTATTTCTACTTTTTTTGGTGAGAGTTTTCTTTCTATTCTTCTACCCCAACTGCACAGAGCTGCACAGCTCTCCAAGGCTGCACCTCTAAAATGTGTCTGTTAAACCCAGGAAAAATTTGCCAAGAGGAAGAGCAGCCTCAGGTGTGAACAAAAAAAAAAAATTGGCACACAAAACAGGAGGAGATGCTCACTTGTGTACGTACACTTTTCCTGTTTACTTTCTGTTTTAAGCAGCAGTGGCCTCAGTTGCTCAGGACACCATATGCTGAGCGATAGTGTTGGTCTGTTCCAGCAGCACTGATCTCAGTTCTTCTATAATTCACTGCTTTGGAGAGAAGAGAAGGCAAGATAGTTGATTAGACAATGAATATGCCTTTTTTTTTTTCTTTTCTTTTTGTCCCCCTCTGTAAAGGGGAACTGCAAGGGGAAGCACAACAATAGACAAGGAAAACTGCCAGCTGGCTTTCACCAGTGCCCCAGACAAATTCAGCCTGGCCTTGAAGCCTGAAATAACCTGCCTGCCTATTACCACTAGACTGGAACGTGAATATTTATATCAAAATTAGGTCAAGACCACAGTGAGGACAAAAGACAGAAGCTCTGCTGGGTCTGTAAACCTATTAAGTGAGCTTATATTTCTGCTCAAGTGATTTTGAAACTCTAAATTATCTATTGATATTCTGAAATTTGCTGATGAAATTTTGTCTTTCTCCTTTTGTTTCCGCTATGGAGCGTAGAATCCCAGATCACTGTCTGGACACCTCCCTGGCCACAGACATGTGAGGGCCAGACAAGTTGTGAGAGACCTAAAGACTCCTCATGGGGGTGTCTTTCCTCAAGGCCTGTTTCAGTATGCTGTCTTTGACTCCTCAATGCGATAATTCAGAATTTTCAGACTAGACAGTTGGAATCCAAATTTTTCCTCCTCTTGACTCTTTACCTGTAAAGAGTTGGGCTAATTCACTGTGGAACATTTGCTTGCTAGGACCATCCCTTGTTCTTTCTCTTGAGATTATGACATAAAGAGGTTATGGTCCAGAAGATGTGTTGTTCCTACCTGATGCCTGCAATGCTTTGATCCTGTGTTGAGCAGACTCCATGCCACTGACTATAGTGCATCTTTAAGATAGAATTAATTAGAGTTAGGCTGTGATAGAATGGGTATCTTGTACTGGGAGTTGTGCAAACACCTTTATTGAATAAAGACCAACCAAACAAAAAAGTAGCAACCAAAAATTATTTCTTTTATCATACAAAGCTGGCTTTAATGCCAAAGAAACCTTCTTGGTAATTATTCCCGGGTAGTTATTTTGGTTTCAACTGAAGCAGTTATTCTGGGATAACTATTCTGATAAAATTCCAAGTGTAGACAAGTGTTAATAAGCACAAGTCTGTCATTTTGTTCACAACTAGTTGCACTTCCACAATCAGTGTCCTGTTTGCCTTCTTGGCTGCTTTGTTCTATGTCATTACTGGTGTCATCCAAAGAGGCTTTTCTTATTTAATTTGCCATGGTCTTGAAGAGACCTGTCATGCAAACATTAGGAGACCTTTCATCAATTTTTGGAAGGAAAAAGACTTAAGTATTAATGATGAAACTAAAAACAAAGGAAACAATTAAAAAACCCCAAATATAAATCAGTTCAGTGACATCTTCCCTCCTGTTAGAATCCAAGTATTCTATAATAATTAAAGGAGCTTCTATAATTTAACTTCCATGTAGCAAAATTATTCTGGAAGGATTTTTTTCAGCTTCAGTGATCACAAAATGACAACAGATGGTTGGGATGGTTTTTTAAATCTCTCTTGAAACCAAAAATGGCCATATTTTACTTCTGTGACTAATTTGTTCAGTGTCACATGTATTGTTTCAAATGGCTGAGAATCGAGCCTTTTACTATTTAACCCAATTTTTACTTAATTGGGGTTTTCTTACACACAGTGTATTTTTCCATTTCAGAATTGTGTTCTAGAATATGTCACTTTCTAGCTGCCATCTTTCTGTCTCAAAAGCAACACTCCAGGAGGAAAGCCACACGAGCTCATAAGCATGATCATAAAACCACAGACTGGTTGTGATTGGAGGGGATGTTAAAGACCACCACCTTCCAACCTCCCTGTAAAGTGCAGGGGGACCTTCCACTAGACCAGGTCACTTTGTCACATCTCTCTCTTTTACTTTGTAGAAGCTGGGGTTGACGCTCATCAGATGGGCCGGTCTCTGCTTCTCTGCCTGTAACTGGTTCTCCTCGGTGTGCCAACCTGCTCAGTGTGAGCCCAGTGGTGGTCTCAATATCCATGAGAGCAGATAAGTGGTACTGCTGAGCTACCAATTTGTTCATTTATTTATTTGTAATTTGGGTGATCACAAGGGAAAAAGGTGCCTACATTTATCTAGTCTTGATGCTTTGCAAACCATGGATGCTTTCTAAATGACAAATGCTCGCTCTCTCTCCTGCTAGGAAAGTGAGTTCTTACCCTTCGTGGCTAATGCAGTATTACTGACTTCCCCAGCGAAGCCTCAGCAGACTCAGTGTAGGGGGTTTTGTGTGCTCTACTTAGATACTCTTTGCACTGGCATATTGGGGACTTCTCTCATGGAGATGAACAGTATCCTCATAAACAGCAGGGAGCATTGTGATAAATCAGCAAGAGCGTGTTTACTAGAGCTGCTAAGCTCTTCAGTACAGGCTGTTTCTGAATCTTGTGATGCCTAGAGATAATAGGATTTCTCATTTTATTTCCATTTTGCTTTGAACACTTGTCATTCTGCCTGTCAGTCCTTCAATGCTATTTCTTTTCAAGAAGGAGAGGTCATTTGAAAACAGTGCTTCTAGATGAGCACTCTCCTTTCTGAGAAGAGCTGAGCCGAAAGACCTCAGAATTAGGCTGTGAGCAGAAGCAAGCATGGAGTGAAAATTCACTCTTCTAAAATAAAGTCTTTCAGAGGCTTTCCAAACTGTGAATGTCACAGAAGTTGCCAGCCTAAATGTGACCATGTTTCATTTCAAACACAATCACATAAAAGGTTTACTGATCTTGGACAACATTTTTTTTTTTAAACTTAAATGAAAAAATCGAACTCAGCAATCATGACAAAAGAAGAGGCACCAGAATCTTTATTAATCAAGATAAATGTATGGATTTACTAAAATAGAGGAGATTGGCAAAGCTGAATTCCAATCAAGACAGTAATCGTAGTATATAGAGAGCTCTTTTTCAGGAAGCTGATTAGTCAATCAAAATGCAAGTAATTTGCAATCTGAGTAATATTTTTAAGTATTTGGTTTATGGATACTTTTAGCAAAGTCCCCCTAAAACACTCACCATATTTGCATTTGAAAGCATGTGGTTTGTAAAAGGATTAGTGAACCAAAGCAGTGTGACATGATTTGTCTGGTAGAGAGCAAGTTGTTTCTTTGAGCCTTTGTGTAGCCTCTGTGTGGACACACTTTTTAGCTCAGGCCTGTGCCTGTTCTTTTGCATAAAATTGTATTCACTGTGCTCAAAGTCCTTGGCTCACAGCTCTCCTGTGAGACCTCAGCAGACCCAACTGGGAAATCTGTTTAGGTCTTGTGAGTGAGTCTATGGGAATAAACTACTTTATTTTCCTATATTTTCCTATCCTTTCACCATCCTTATGACTGTGTTGGGGTGAAGAAAAAGAAATCAAAGGCAGTCACTCAAAAACAGGTTTTCATAGATCTAGCTTTGTGTTATGAGCTGCTCCAAAAAATGGGTTTCATAACATGGGGAAATTTATATTGTTGCATTTACAGGAAAAGACAACTAAGATCTGTTTGCTGTGCTGGAGGAACAGGCTGGTCTGTTTTATAATAATCCAGTAGTGAAGGTTACTACCTGACAAGTGAGAGACCTTTTCCCACTGCCTAGGAGGATGCCCTACCCTCCTGTCCTATTGTGTGCAAAAACATTAAATAGCCAGTGAGATGGAACAAGGGAAAAATAACTTTTCAACTGCATGGCCAAAAGGCATTCTTGTGGTAGGACACAAAGTTTTTATTCTCTGCTCCATTAATTTTATTACTTGCTTCATTCTTTTCTCTACAGACCTTGGCTTGCATGTAGAGAAAAAAAATGTCTCTCATAGACTATATTGTGTATGTTTGGAGAAGGTAAGTAAGCATAAAGGCAAAGCATTGATACTGGAAGGAGATTTTGCCAGAACACTTTATTGCATTCTTGCTTTCGGGGCATTTCCAGGATAAAGAGGATGTGGGGCCAAATCCAGCCAAGCAGAGGAAGAAATTGAGCTTGTACCTTTCTCAATACATGTGACTGCCTCACTTGAGGGGCTTTCATGTACCTGGGGATAGCACTATACTAGTGTGCTTTTCAGAAAGAGCAACTCCATGTTTCTGGGAAACTTTCCACTGAGAGCGATCAGTGCAGATTATGGTGGCTAAGGGTTATCTGCTCAAAGTTGACCAATACTTCTTTGTCTGTGAAAAAAATCTTTTTTTTCATACAAATGTAGCAGTACCACTATAATCCCTTGTATTTTTTTCTCTGTTTGCTTTATCTCACTGGGTTAGGTGCTCTTTGTCCATGTGTTCTCCTCCAAAGGGTTGTGGCTGTGTGCAATGGACTTTTTTGTGTGATTGTGGCATTTTCTCCCTGTGCCTGAAAGTCAGGGGTGTTAACAAAGTCAATTTACTTGTCTCTTGTTCTCAAAACCTGGTTTGTGCATCTCTGCAGCAGTTTTGCGGCAGAACATTGGGTTTATCAACTGAACACACTGCATTGAGGCCGTTACTCACTTTTACAGGTTTTATGTTGCCTTTTTTTTTTTAAACTGGAGTTTAACATTTTTTAGTGTATCAGTGGTTGTAACACATGAGACTAGTTACCTCATGTACATTTTGTGGTTTGGAGCATGTGAGTTGGAAGCTAATAAAGAATGTAACTTCCCTGTTTAACATGATGGACACTTAACAACACAGCCAGGCTGCCTCTGAGGAGCACTATCTACTGTTGAATGCTCTCCCAAGTCCTGTGTGTAGGCACCAAATGCTCTCCTTTATATCTGCTGTATTACTCACTAGGTAATAATTGAAATGATACATAAGTGCATATGTATATAAAATAGAAGCAAAGCATGAAAAAATAATAGAGACAATACCTTTGTTCTTCAAAAAAATACTCCAACATGTGTTAACTTCAGAAGCACCGGCTTTTTGTTATTCAATGCTATAGTACAGATTACTGCTCAAAGCTTTTTAAAATTAACTCTCTGGTGGTTCATTCTTTATGTTGTGTCCTTTCTTGCTAACAGTAAGTTCCCATAATGCTGAGCATCACTGCCAGTAAAGCGCCTGGTACACTTGCCTACTTCTACTGAAGTGAGTATGGGATGAAACTCCACTATAATGTGGACAATATAAATCATTTCTTTGCTTTGAATATTATAGCTATTTATGTATGTTAGTATGGTGGGGAGAGAGACTAAAAGAAGTCAAAGTTTGGAGAAACTCTTATAATCCCACTAATGAATGCTGGCATTGTAAATCAAACCCTGTATTTGCCCAAGTCACCTGGGAGTTTTGCCATTGGGTTCTGTCAGGCTGGAATTTCTGTCACTACTTGAAGTTAGGGGAAATTTGTTTGAATCTTCGTTTTAGCAAAGGTTCTCTTCTAACAAAAATCCTATTTTAAATCCCTTTTGTGAAGATTGGCCATTATTATTCTATATATAACTAATTGCTTAAACAGCAAACGTGGTCTAATGAGCAGATAAATAAGCATGAACAGAAGAGTTTATTTGGACAGTGCCATCTAGTTGTTGTAAACTGTAGCGTGTTTTTCTTCTGAAATTTAATTACCATGGCAAATCACAGCTCTATAAAATAAACTTTCAGTGTAATCTAGGGCTGTTTTCATCCATTATCCAAACAGTTATCTTCCTGAAAAGAGACTATTAACGTAAAGCAATCACTGCCTTAATTAATGAAATTTGTGGCACTGGCTGTAATGTGATTTTCCTGTGGTATTCTGCATTGGAAAGATTTTATTTACAATCTGCAAGGTAACCTAAAAGATCTAAGGGCTTCTTGGTTATACCAGAGCATCTCTCCATCCCTTCTTCTTAAATCTCTGTAGTAATCTCTTTCCACCATAGTTCTAGCTGATAAAATTTCACTAAACCTAATTTATGTGGATATTCTTAATGTATCTGTACCCAGACCATCCAAAGTCAGTAAAGAAACTGGATTTTTCAGTAATATAGTAGGAAATCAGGTATCAATAACTTCTAAGGAATTTTTTAAGAATTTCAATGGTATTTCATGTTTCTTTGACACTTACCTTTTTATATACCTTCAAGATACAAGTATTCAGCTATCACCTCTAGTATTCAAGGGAGTTATTGAACAGAATTATTTCTGGGAATAACTGCTGCTTATCTGAAAACTTTCTGCCTTTACAATAAGCTCTTGGTATAACACTCCAGGCTCAGAGCAGAGGACCCTACAGTTCTTTAGGGCTGTCTCTGAGAGCCATCAGCAGTGGATATGTCAGTGTGCGCTAAAGTCATCAGCTTTATTCCAGCAGGTTGTAGAAGTTGATACATATGTATGGTAGAAGGCAGACTGAAAAATGGGAGAGCTGATATGAACCATAGAATAGCTTGAGTTGGAAGGAATCCCCAGGACTTGTTCAAATCCAGCTCCTGACCCTGCACAGGACACCCCAAGAATCATACATATCCCTAAGTGTTGTCCAAAAGCTTCTTCAATTCAGACAGGCTTGGTGATGTGATCACATCCCTGGGGAGCTTGTCTCAGTGCCTGACCACCACATGGGTGAAAGCCTTTTTTCTAATCGCTATCCCAAACCTCCCCTGACACAGCTTCATGGCATTTCCCGTGTCCTGGGAGCACTTGCTTTAATACCGCAGTGGTGTGGGTTGCTTTGTTTGGTGGTTGTTTTTTGGTTTGGTGTTTGATTTTGGGGTTTTATTTAAGGAATTTGAATTACAGTAGCATGCCAGGGAGAGAAATCCATATCCTAAGAAATTAAGTGATTACGCAATAGTTTTATTCACACAGTTTTGTAAAGGTTGAAATATTCTTCTTGAACAGTGTGCAAGCTCTGTGTTGCAGGGCAGTTGTGTGTAAGACAATAGACAGTGACACACCTCTGTCTTTGCCTTGTGTTTTTAGACTTCAGGGTTGAAAAAAGTCATACTTAAGGCATCTCACTGAGAACCAGAGGGGAGTCTGAGATGGCAGCAGACTGCCTTACCTGAAACTACTGCAGTGAGTTCTGCAGGAAAAGTTATGTCTTCAGCCAGGAGAATTATTTACACATGATGTGAATGACACCGGGAAAACCGTGATGCACTGATCTTTCATTTCTGCTCCGCAGGGGAAACAGTAAATAACGAGCAATATTGCTGTGTTCACAAAACTCCTAATGAAGCTGCAGGTATGCAGACAAAACTATTATTACCATAGCTTGGGTTTCTCTGGGCAGTTCATTTGTGCAAAGTAAGCCTCTGGCACTTCATTTTTGCTCATCCAGATTTAGCATTGCACTATTCCTGTCCCAGCGAAGAGCTCCCTCTATAGTGCAATTCTGACCTTCTTGGTTCTGAAATCTTGCTTTCACAAGTATTTAATTTGTAGTGATAGAATGAGTTGAGATATTTTGCAGGTTTTTGGAGGAGATCAGAATTTATTGGGAAGACAGAAATAATTAGTTGGTCTGCAGTAAAACAGAAAAATAGGTAAGAGTAGTTTTACTGATATTAACCGGTTGAAAGTATTCTGGTGCAAAGACTCATTGTGCACAACTGTTTTATGAGTATAGGCAGTACTTAGTACAGAGAGCAACTGTTAAGATACAGGAGCAAACAGTTATGTTTTAAACTAAGTCATTTGAAGACTCCAAGATCATTTATTAGTGTGTTCAAGTTTCTTCAGCGGTGAGGAAAGTGATTCTTCCTATGTTGTAATGGCTGTTAGAAAAAGCATAAATTTTCAATGGGATTGTCCAAGAGTGTCATAACTGATTCCTCTGGCTTGCTCTGACAAGATGCAGTCATAACATAATTTAAAAAAATGTGGAGTATAAATTTCATTGTGAATTAGGGGCAACCTAACAGTGTCTAAATGTTCAAATAAACAATGTTTTCTTCACAC
The DNA here is from genome assembly GCA_013396695.1 of Sakesphorus luctuosus. Lineage (NCBI taxonomy): Eukaryota > Metazoa > Chordata > Aves > Passeriformes > Thamnophilidae > Sakesphorus > Sakesphorus luctuosus. The sequence continues at coordinate 710,404 of VWZD01013789.1, read as the reverse complement.
ATCACAGAACTTGTCAGTTGAAAGCTATTCACACTGGAAATTGTCTCAATCTTAAGCAAAACTTTTATAGGAGGACAAAAAAAACCCCTATATTGTCAGCTGAAACATATGCAGAGAAATCTAGTTGCTTTAGCAGAACATGCATAATAACAGCTGATGCTGCAGCATGTGTGGGTTCCAGAGAGGCATCAGTTGACAAATCCTGAATCTGATTTTGTATTTTTAGTTACTAATTGATTTATCCTACTGGGAAGTAGCTATGATGATAATTTTTTATGTGGTTATTAAAAAATACAGAAATGTCAAACTGTCTTACAGCAGGATTCAAAACTTGTCAGTATGTTTGTTACTTTTTGATTATTGTCATGAAGTTTGCAAAGCTGGGGAGGCATTTAAGGCAGGGTGTAACTTCTTTAACATATTATTATTACCCAGAACTGTTTTTGACAAGGAACATAGTAATCCAGAATATATAATCGATCCAGCCTGTGTATTTCTGTTTCAATTTCAGAAGTGGCTTTTGTTCCTAATCATGCAGGCCCCTTTGAAAATCTTATTTTCCATCGGGAATACCAAAAGAATAACTAAGTACAAGGTCTTCTCATTCAGGAGTTGAGGCTACTTCTAATCATTCTAGATGAGAAGAGGCAAAAAGTCTGGAGAAAGCAATGTTCAAACTATGAATAATTCATTTCTTGTTTCAGATGAATAGCTATATTCATAGTTATATTCTAATTGACAAAATTTGTTTTCAATACAAGGCACTGTGAATGGCTTGACAAAATTTGTTATTTGCTTGTATAATGGGATGTAAGCGGGACGTGCGGTTGGAGCTGGTTTGCCACTGGATCCCAGGTGACCGTGCTGTCAGCTGGCCCTGCAGATGGCACAGAGCTTGAGATGACAACATGCTGGTTTATGAAGTGGAAAGTGTAATTACTGTGTTAACAATGCATAGTGTTGGATTTACTGTTGGTACTAAAGCCAGGGAAGTTGAATAATACATCACTAAAATCTCTCTCAGGAAAAGGCAAATGCTTTAATCCGTGAAGAATTGCTTCACTGGTGTCCTTAAAAATTTTCAAGTGCTTTTCAAAAGCGTATTTTCTTCTTACTTCCTACCCATCAGCATAAGAAATGATGCACTATGAACTGAAGCAAAGACTCTCATCCATTCTCCAAGAGTTTTGTTACTTAACAGTGTGAGTTTTGAGCACAGCCCTCTGAGTGACCACTGAAAGAGTAAAGGTGGCAGGTGAAACGTGAAGCCTGGTTTCAACTGAGACACCTCTAAAACCCCTTGGGACTATTAATTCTGAGGTACTGACAAAATGACCCTAGACTACAAATGTGACCTGTGACTCTACAACTAGCATAGGCCACCCAAGGAATTTCTAAATGTTTTTCTAATATCTTTGGCTCTTTTTAAAGTCTTTAAGCGTTATGAAGTAATGCATTACTAAGATAGTAATGTACAGAATGTAGTGTATTTATAATAAATGTATAAACTGTTTAACTTATTTATAACTGTAATTTTCCTCTGAAACAGTTTGCAAATTATTAGGTGTTAAGAAAAGTTTCATCACTGGTAAAGTTTACTAAGGTTGCTGCAAGTAAGAAGTACCTTAAGATTGCTTGGATTTTGGAATTCTCAATCTCTAATTACAGTGCATATCATGTGTATGTTAGAAAAAAAGCATTGGGAAAACCTATTGGTTAATGACATCATGACATGGGATAGATATTAAGAATAATAATACTTAGCTGTCAAAGAAAACTGTGACTAATAGCTTCATAGAGAGAATATTTGCCAAAACCTCAGATGGCAACATCTTTTCACTGCTAATGGAACTGTGTAGGTCATGCTATTCAGAGTTATAAATTTACCACCGGTTGCCTCCTATTTTAAAGTAAAACCTTGCTACTGTACAGTGTATAGGATTGGAAAAGCTGAATGCATTTTTATCTTCCTCTTCTCCAGAAAAAGGTGGACAGGGGTCTTCAAATTTACTAAAGCAGAAAGAAGGCTGACAGTAATTTAAATTTCCATCTCAGTAATGAAGGCTCTGAACTAATGCAAATGTATGTTAAGTTAATGTAGCATGTTTTCTAGATTAATGCTGAATTTGGTGAACATAATCATGGAAATGGATTCCAATAGTCAACAGTTAGCCCTGTTCACATCTTCATATCTGTATTTGCTTATTTTTCTGCTCATAGACATGAACCATGGCTCTACAGATAGTAACAGGACCAGCTGTGTGCCTCCAGGTATATACAGGACTAATGTCTAAAAGCCAGTTCAAAACTGTATTATAACTGAAGTTAAATGTACTTATAATTCCTGTAAGAATACAGGAGTTGGCAATTAAATTGTCCCTTTCAGAAAAACAACCTGGTATATTGAAAGGGTCATTGTGTCTCCCAAATGTGGTGTATTTGCTAACTTTGTGGGCTTGCTCCTTCAAAGCACGATACCTCTTGGACTACCTGTCCTAGAGTCCAGAAGACACAGTGAGATTTTGAAAGTGACTGTCATAATGAACCAAATGAACAACCAGGGTGAAAGTGATATTTCTTTGTTTTGTTTTCAGGCAGCTGATATTCAATGCAGGGTTCTATTTAACGTAATACCATTTCATGTAATCTCTAAGTAATGCATCTTTGCCACTGATGTATTTTCAAGTACATGAATTCCTCTCACTGTCTTACAGGTACCATTCCTCTCATGCCAAAACGAAGGCTGTAGGCAGCAATTGCACTCCAATGTCTTATTTTATGCTGTTTTTTCCCACTGTCTCCATACCAGAAAAATGCATTTTTATGATAACTCTTGCAAACCATCAAAGTATTTATGGTTTGATTTCCCTATTGTTAAGATTTGCAGCTGATAAGAAAATATTAGGGAGCAGTGTATGCACTCTATGAAGCTGATCTGTTCTTTTGGAATAACTGTTAGTCTCCTTTTAACAAATGCTGATATCATCTCAGTTTCATGATCTTATTAGTCTCTCCCTCTATTCCTGCACTATTTAAAAACATACAGTAGTTGGATATTGGACACCTTAGGAATTATCTGCAGTGTTGATTTTTCTAATAAATGTCACCTCTTTGGTTATGAAGAATTATGATGGATGCATACTTAAACAGAAATGTAAATATGAGCAGTTCTTGAACTGGACTTGAGGCACACTATTTAACAGTGCAGAGGTCTAGATTTATGTTAGCAATTGAAAAAATATTTAGGACATGTCATTTTTAAATGTCATCCCCCGATATTTAAGAATTCTAAGAGGATATTCCTGTAGACATCCTGTATTCTGTTATTTTTAGTTGAAGACTTTGTTTTTAAGGATATTAGAAATATTATATATTTATACAATGTTTCCATATGCATCTATGGTAACCATTACTTAGGGGAAAAAAGATATTAAATCAATTCTATGGATATTAACAGATAAAAATACAACATCAGAATAAATTCTGTTGTTTTATTTCTGAGGTTTTTTTGGAAACTTTTCATTGAGGACAAAAAATGTTACTAATGACTTTTTTCTTTTTAAAGACTGTAGTGTATTTTTCTAGTTATTTAGAAAACTATCTAGACATTGGTAACTTGAGAAATCCAGGTTTTCCAATTTTGATCTTCAAGATGGATACAATCATGCTTTGCATAACTTTGTGTTACACTGTAATGCTCTGACAGTTGGGGATTGTTCTGGTGTAGGGGTTGTAATGTTCTTTGTTTTTCTAATGATACGAACAACTGCAGAAGTTTTCTGCATGGGAGTTTACTGCTAGCTCAGCCAACAGGGGAAGTGGGAAGATCTGAGCCTTTATAAAATGAAATAAATGTAGAGTTGATCTTACATTTCCTAATGTGATTGTAACTGACATTTACACTTTATAAAAGATAAAGCTGAGCTCTGTTACTCAATTTGACTAGGCTGAATATTTTCTACCAATTATTTTTAATTGCAAAGTTGTTTGCAAAAAATATTGAAAATGTACATTTTTTATGGAAATGTGTAAATCGTGCTGGTAAGTCTGGTTTGCTGTCTGCTCACTTCCCTCCCCTACTTGGCAGTCTTTTACCACAGGGAGGGAACACATGGGTTGGTTGGTTTCTTAACAGCTTGTCTGGCAAGCTGACTGGGAACTGAAAACTGCAGCCCTAAGCGTCATCTTCTCAAGAGCTAGGCACCAAAAGTCCTTCTGGTCCAAGCTTTTGGGGCTCTTAAGGGAGGCCCAACTCTGGCTGAGAGTGTTTTAAATTGTTATGCTGCACCATTATGTTTATGTATGTGTATGTGTTCCCACAGAGAGCTATTTTGAGTGGAGACTTTCTATGTCTCAGGAGAACTTGACTGAAGCAGCACTAGCAATGGTGGCAATCATGAACTTAAAGATGAAATAATTATTGGTGAAATCAGCAGTGTATAGAGTGATTTTTTTTCTCTTTTTTTCTTCATTAGTTTTTAAACATCAGGTATTCTAATGGTTTCATTTGATGTACCCGTTTTGAAGACTGTCTAGTCTCAGCATCCAAACCTGTAGTGAAGCCAGCATTATTTCAGAATTTAGTGTTGGAAAGATGTTTGTAAAATCCAGATGAAAATGTTTTCCGTGTCAACTTAAAATCTTCTTTGGATGCGTGCGTATCCAGTCTTTGTGGTTATGCCCCTGTGTTTGTCTTCAGCTAGAACTTTTTGGTCAGGTGTGTTCATCTAGTTGTGTGTTGTGTGTGCTTGTAGCAAAATGGAGAGGAGAAAGCTGCCTGTTTTCTGAGATATCTGTGAGATTCTCTTTCTTCTATAGCTCTTCAACTTTCTTGGTTTGTACTTGCTGTCTGAGTTTTTCCTCACTGCAGCACCTTCCAAAACTGTACTATTCAGTGTGCAGAGTAAACTGAGTAGACAGATATAAAACGTTGAGTGAGAGGTGGTGAACAAAATTGACCTTCAGTTTACTGGACAATTTTTATAGCACTTTACCCTTTCATGTTGGTTTTGAAAATGCTTTTGGAAACCATTTTGAAGTTGAAATATCAGAATAAGAAAAACATGAAACAGTGTGAATTCTAAACCTTTACACATCTTTTGAAGTTTTATGGTCTGTTTTAAACAGCAGCTGCTCAGTGCCAGGGGTATACCTCTGCATATTCTCTGTTGTCTGAACGTACCATTGGCTGCAGAGGAATAAAAAATAGTGAGCTGTAAAGCAAACTCAGAGTATAGTCAGGAATCAGTAATGATGTGTGTATGAAGAAGAGACTTCTTGAAAACTATTGCTTTGAGTGTGAACTGGGTACATCCCCCACTGTTAGGGAAACACCAATCAAACTTTGAATGTGTTTGCTATGTGAAAATGTTTCCTTTGTTTGTCATTACTGCCCTCTTTTTTCCTAGTGGGCTTTCAAACAGACCATAACCTTAGACAGATATATCCAGAAGAATATGAATACCAAAAAGTAGGGGGTTTGTATAGAAGTATCTCAGCATGTGCCTATAAATATATAGGCTTTGGCATGAAAGCGAGTGATTTCAGGGCTAGTTTATGTTGCAGAGATAAAAATCAGCAGTCATGGAAATATTTAATAACCAATGTGGTTAAAAGTATTTTGTAATGCTTTTTGGTTGATTCAACAGATGAATTTGCATTGAGCCATATAATATTTTTTTTCTGTCCTCTTAAAACAGAAGGCTGCATTTAGGAGGAGGATTGAAATATTGAGACATATTTGTGTTTTAAGTAGTAAATTAATTGCATTTTCAAGCCAGGCTATAAATCTTAAAACCTCAATATAAATGCATTTATGGCATATCCATGGGGCAGAACAGATGTTGCCTTATGAAGCACATATTGAATATTTAAGGCAGTGGTAAGCATCGCTCTGTCAAATGCTGCATAGCCTGAGGAGTTAATAACTACAATCAGTGCAAAGCTGAAACCCTGTGCAGAAGGGTTTTGTAGCTTCCACCTAATTTTCAGCACAGTTTCTAGTACAATATGAGAATGTAAGGGATAAATTGCCAAATCCCATCTCACTGATACTTATCTCAGAGTAATTCAGTTGTTTGACTAAACAAAAGGCTTACAGGCATTAGCAACTTTCTCTCCATGTGTTCTTTTCTCCTCTGGGTGACATCTGACAGGCTTGGGCAGCATTTTCAGTACATGTAGTTTCAGCAGTTGACAGCAAAATGAAATAAAAAGGGATCCCTGTGCTGGTCAATGCAATACATTTGCACCACACAGTGTTCCCTTTGCTCCAGTAGACTTGACTAAATTTGTTTGGGATACTTTTTGTCAAGATCTGCCCTGATTATGTGCCTGTAAAATTGTTGTTTTCCCTGTCTAGAAAGAGAATTTCTTCAGAATGTTTCTCTCTTGTGTCCTTGCACTCCATGTGTTAAGAACTACAAAAAAAATTGTTACATTTTGCTACATTATATTTAGATACTTCTATAGTCTCTCCCCAATACTTTAAATTCAATATTTTCAGTATCTCTAATTTGCACAAAACTCCTGTTCAGATCAATGCAATATAAACTACTGCTGAACAGTTCAATAGAGCTCAGCATTTTCTTCACTTGTGAAAAAACTTCTTTTTTGTATTTGGAATTGAATATTTGTGTGTGTGCATATGCACTTTTCCCCAGCTGCAGCATTGCTGCTAAACCCTTTGATTTATGACAGTCTCATAACTGCTCTGTTGTCACTACATAAAACAGAAAATGCTGTTTATTTTAATCCTCAATGACTCTTATTGAAATAAACATATATAGACACTCCAGGAGACAAGAGGAAATTATGTTCTGCAAACAGCAGTGACCCCAATAATTGCCCTACTAGCCGATAGGCAGGCACAGCCAGGGTAGCCACCATATGCAGGAACCAGAATATCTTCTTAAACGTAATAACATGCTAACAGACCTATCTGGAGGTCTAGTTCAGAGATCCAGTCAGTCTCCATCTTTCTGCTGGATCCTATGCTGACTAGAGCAGTGCCATTAACAACAGTACAGATATAATGATCTTCTGTATTTTCTTTGTAGAAAAGATCCTGTTCTTGTTTGGGAAGTTTAATAATAGTAGAAATCTACCTGAGCTTCTGTCCATTCAAGCCTTAGTGACACAAATGTATGTGTTAGTACCACTGAAGAGTTGGTACGATAGGAAAGGAGAACGAATAATAGGGATACAGGCCTGAGAAAGTGCTGTACTGTTGTCCATTGTTTAGGAATGGCTAACTTCAGCCTGGAACTTCATAATGTGCCATACAGCCACTGAAATTCTAGTCTTCACTGACTCCTGAAATAAAAAAGTTAAAAGTTTCTTTCATTAGTAGTTTGAGGGATCAGGTGTGATTTGCTATGCTGGAAGTGTAAAATGACCTTTACTGATGTGCCCCCTTTCTATGTGATCATAGTTCAGTAAACATTTTGGGGTGAACATTTAATTTATGTTCACTTTGATGGAATTTCTGGTATGATCAGGCAAAAGTTATTCAGTAGGTTAAGGCAGATAGCAAACCTTTATTTCTGTTGAGTAAATTTTTAGAATGGCTTTGATAAGCAATCTGTATATGTGCAGTTGAAGTTTGATGGAGAACTGATTTCAGGAACTGTTCTGCTTAACCTCTTTTGTTTCATCTCCCTGAGTGGAAACAGGAATAACTACCTGTACACTTGGAGAGAATGGAGTAACTGCCTGGGTGATGAGACTTGTGCAGAGGGACTGAAATTTACAGTGAATAATGAGTTGAAGAGGTATCTTCAATGTGCTGTTGAGAAAGGCAAAGTCTGTATAGAAGCTGCAGTACTGCTAAGAAGACATTTGAATTGTTTCTCCTGCCCTGTTTTTATAGGGCATTAGGTGTTGCCTGTGTCCCATAGGGGTAGGTAATATCAGAATCAAATAGAATGGACCAGAATAGACTGGTGGTTTGAACCACCACTTCTGGAAAATATTGTTAGGAAAGGTTGCAGGAATTTATGCTGATTTTTTCCAGAGGCAAAAAACACAATTTGAACCATGGCACCACCATTTTTTGGGTAAGTGGAAGGTAAGAAGGGATTAAACTTTTCTGTTTCTGTGTACAAATTACACACACACACACACACAGAGAAAGTTTATTATGCACTGGGAAAAACTCTAAAGAGCAAAAGGAAAGCACTGCAATAACCTACCAAAGGAGACTGTTAAATCACTGCTGTCTAACACGTTCTGAAGATTGTCACCATGCATCCATCTGGGGTGGCACAGTGTTATTGATTTCTGCTTTATGAAGGAGAGACAATTATGTTCTGTCTACTCTGGAGGTGGAAAAGGACTAGGCAGGTTAAAATTTCAAAGTGAAAATAGCTGCAGTGTGGTCAAAGTGGAAGAAAGCAGTTATGAAGAAATGGGCAAATCTGCAAATGTGTGATGTTCTAAATCAGTATGCACTTTTTTAGTCTGTTCTTTGTAAAACGTGAACCAGATCTGATACTGAGGTAACAATGCAGGGAACTGAGACTCTTCCTGTGAACATGCACAATGAAACCAGGTCAGAGCCCCCCAGATATTTCAGGTGTGCTCAATACATCCTGTATTTGCATTACAGAAAAAACCCTGCAGTGTGCCATCAGATGCCTGAAAACTGCAATGCTGAAAAGGTAGCAGTTTGATAGTCTGATGCAGAACCGCATTAATTAGAGAGTGTCTTAGCACCAGAGCTGTGAAAGAAATGCTCAGACACATGGACTCTGGTGCAGCAGTAAGGGAAGGGGTGGCTGAAAACGGCAGCAGAGTATCAGTCAGTGACTGCTGCAGGATGTTGGGGGAGGCTTCTGGCCAAACTGCCAATGTCTTGAAAAGGTTGCAAATTCAAACTGCCAAGGGAGCTGTGCCAATTACTGTATTACATTTACTGTATGATGTCATTATTGATCATATTACTTTGAGATGTGATTTACAGTCCTACTACAATGTTCACAAAACTTGTTTTCCATGTCAAGATTGTACTCAATTCTCCTTGTCACACACACTATTTTGGGAGTTGAGTTTCTCTGTCCTTTCCCCCAAGAAGAGAATTTTGGAGAATGAAACAGCAATGAGGAGGGAGGGAGACTGACCCTGACACCCAACCGGTTGTGACTTGTTTAGCCTGAAATCTGGTTCCTTCAGATAGCAATAGGTCTTGGGGTTCCCTGGATGAGGAGTGAGGAAGGACATTCTTGCTTTTTCTATAAGATATATTCTGACCACTTGTGTTTTTATAATTAGGGGGTTTTTTTTCTGTTTGACGGTGTTAGAAAATTTTCTATTGCATTTGCTAATCATATCTGCTGAGGCACAGAACACCTAGAAACACTCAGATACATTAAAGGAAGAAATTCTCTATTATGCTTCTTAGCCAGTTCTCTGGCACTTGCCATTCCCACTAGCACATAAACAAGTGGTTGGGCTTGATTAGGAGAACTGAGAATAATTATGATGGCACTAAATACAGAGCTAATATTGTTAATCTTAAAACCTGGGTGTTATTACGCGAGATGTACTACAGAACAGAAGTAAATTTGTGTGTAATTGCACACACAGTGCAACAACTAAGCTTTACAGACCTCACAGTGTTGCTTGGAAAAGAGAGTAATACTTGCATTAATGACACTAATGACAGTTCTGCACTAAATTAGAGACTAAATTAGAACAGTCCTATGACAATCTAGCTTAAATTTGTCTCTAGAACTTTCCAACACTAACAATATTAGCTGTGTAACACTGCAATACAGTGAGAAACCTTCTTACCAGCTTCCCAGCATATTATGTATGTATGCATATATTCTCTTGCTGAAGATACTGAATAGAGAGAGATTTAGAGGCACTATTGAAAGAAACTTGTGGTGTTCCTGTTATTTAATCAGAGAAATAAGTATTTGTTACTAAAAAATTGGTTTCTTTTACCAACAAAGATCTTTCTGGGAATTCTGTATGGTTGCTTGGAGGTTTTTATACATGTAATGCCGAAGAGCAACAGGATAACCTTATCACAGAATAAATAGGCTGTTCATTTAAAATCTTATAATAGATAGCTTTGACATCCACAGTAAACCCAAAGACAATAAATTACCTGATTAAAACCTCTATTTTCTCCTCTCTATTGGAGAACTCAGTCCATAAGCAGAGATTCAGTGAACTTGAAAACCTCTAAGAGAAAATACATTAACAATAAACAGTAATTTCTTTTCTGATACGGAACCCAATTACACATTGCAGGTAACTTCTAGCAGGTTAAGAGATGCACGAAGTTTGGAGCAGATTATTGAAGTCACAACTACATCTAAGGAAGAACTGAATCTCATATATTGCACATAAATTCTTAATTTTATGAAATGGTCATTCTATGACAGGGATATATATATCTGTTATTGTGAAATATGTATGTATGTATGGCTGGGCTTCACGAACAAAGATTTGGGAAGGGCTCTCCCCACGTGGGTGTGTCCTTCGAGCCTGCGCAGTGGATTTTTAGGTGAGGCACAGCGTGCACAGAACTGGCCCCACCCTTTAACTTCTCAGGTTCATCTGCTACGGCCGAGCGAGCTTGGATAGTGACAGTGAAGTCCTCTGGACTAGAACCTACAGCCCCCAGTATTGCCAGGAGGTCTCCCATCCAAGTACTGTCCAGGGCTGACCCTGCTTGGCTTCCAAGATCTGACGGGATCGGGTGTCAGGGAGGCATTTAACTGCCTGTTGTGTAATATATACACACTTTACAAATGTGCACTCAAAAACAATTTTGAAATTAAACCTCTGCTAATAAAATGCTCACTATGCTTGTTTATCTCAATATCAGCCATTTCAAGCAAGTAGTTCTAAAGAGGTTAATGGATTTTTGTGGTAAAAGGCAACCTGCATGTAAGGTCCCGGTCCAATATACTGTTTTCAAAACTACAATAAATTTTTCAAATGAGGGGCACATTTTTGTTAAGAACTGTATTCCAAATTATGGACTGAAAGGTAAATAGAGCTTTTAGTGGTTCGCAGAGGATGATATATGAATAAAGAAAAGCTAGTTACAGTACTGAATATGCCCTTGGAAGGGGACTTCCATAGCATAACTCTTTAGCCCCATGTATTGGCTGCATCTTGAGGCAAATACAGACTCTGTTTATATAATAACATAGGATCAATATTGAAATTGATCTTTCTCTGAACCTTATGCTCACAAATGCTGAACAGGTTAAACACCGACAAGGATTTCATGATGTCTGTAACAAATATAGGTGTTTTAAGTTTTGAATAAGGACAGTGCCTTTCTCAGTGAACCTCCTCGGCACTGGAGCTGTATCTGGACCTACTGGGTGAGAACTGAGCAGCACAGCCCACAGAATTTCAAATAGTAGAAGAACAAAATACAGATTAGACTGGAAAGCTGTGATTGATTTTGTTTTTCTTTAGGCCATACTTGGTTTGTGCTATATAGTTGATTCTTTGGGATTATTGTACTTTTGTGCAAGTTTATTGACCAGCTAAACAAACAATATTCATAAGACTGAATGAAGAATGTCCCAAAGAATCTTTCAGTTGTTACTTAAATCAGATGGTGAAAGGTGCTGTGGCTCTGGAGTTGCCATTATAGGTAGTTATTTCTTTTCACACTTTCACCAGTAATTTCCTATGATAAATCAGGAGGAAATGCGCACGAGTAACCCCCTGATGTTAATAATTGCAATACCAGTGACAAATCTTCGTATTTGGAAGAAATTGCTACAAGAGCAAAATGATAATTACTGCAGGCAATCCAGAAATGCTTGTACTTGATGGGCCCTTTGATTTGTGAGATAACTAATTTGCTAACCACATACAATACAGCTACAACAACTTTCTAAAATTGTTTTGTCATTGTAATTATACCTTGTGCCAGCAGTTCTAAGCAAAACTTACTATTAACTTAATTGAGGAAAGAAATGAAGTGAGAAAATACCTTATCTAGTGGTCCAAAAGCTATAGCAGATGTGCAGCAAACCCAAGAAACCCTGGAGCAACACATGGTTGAACTTCGCACTCCTGATCATGGAGCACTAAAGACAAATATTGCCAATGACTCCGAAGATGCTTCATGAATTGATGTACTTAGCTCTTTTGCCGACTTTTGAAACAGGTCTTGGAATTAATTCAGCTATACCTTACTGTAGCTTTTACCAAATTGGTGTCCTTGTATTGGCTTGGTTGTGGGCTGCGAGGTGCATTTGCTTTCTTCTCTGAGTAACTGAAGCACTGAGGAGGTGAGTGAGAAGCCCAGGAAACACAGGAATGTCAGATTATCGTGTCTCCACAGAGCAGACAGTGGCAAGATTCACTGTTACCCTACAAGTCAGGGAGCTGGGATTTGCTGGCAGAGAACAGCAGTGATAATGGTGACCTGCTCCTTTCCATCCTGAATTCCTTCTAGAGAAAAGGACAATACCCAAAGTTGGTGACAGTGTAGCTGCTATCACGCAGAATGTGACTGCAGCATACTAGATTTATAGAGGACAAGGAAGGAGAAAAGCAGAAAAAATTTGTCTTTCAGATGTAAAAACTGGACAGTGAGCAGAACCACATGACTTTATAGCAGTGCCTTCTGTATGAAGTACTGCTGTTGGAGATTTTAGCTGCAGCATTTTCTAAAGTAGCACCAGTTACAGTGCTGAATTCCCCTCTTGTGAACAATGCTGTCTTCTCAACAAAGCTTGTTTGGCTTGCTTTATGTAAAATAATTGCTGTGCTTAGGCTAACAATACTTATGAATTAGAGTGGGAGGAAAAAAAAAGACTCAGCTTTATTTTAAGACAATAATCTCTATTTTTTATTTTATTATTTTTGCTGCTTATTCTTCAGTGTCTAAGGTAAAGTTGAATCTCTTCACTTCCAACCTGCCTGCTTTTCAGCTCTTATTTTAAGGAAATCAGTGAAAGGTCTCTTTGAAGATCTGTGAAATGATCTGCATGAGCAACTCAGAGTCCAAGTATTTCCTTCATATTTTAGAGAGCCACTAATTTCTCCTAGAATGTTGTCATGATTTTTAGGCTAATGAGAGATATTCTATCATCCTGGCAAATACTGTTTTGTGTATTGATGGAACACAATGGTAATTTTTTTTATTTCAATGCTTTCATTATTAATTTATTCTGTTAATCAATTTTACTAGAAAACTACGGAATAAAAAATGAATGTTCATGCAGGCTGAGACCTTCATTGCACTGGGCAATGTTCAGGTACGCTTGCAGTTCTTAGTCCCCAAATTTATCATCTGTTATCAAAATATTAAGTGTGCCAGACTATATATGCCTAACAGAAAGTAATCTAGTCATAAACGCATGGATTTAAGGTTAGCCCTGCTGTTATCAGTGAGCAGGTTAAAATTAATGATGGCCTTTGGTAATCTGCATTTTATAATAGTTTTATAATCTTGCCTTTTATTTTGAAAGCTGATGTCAAAATGAGGCTAAAAGTAGGATTTCAGACCGAACTGTGGCACATTCTTCATATGAAATTGGAGGTTTGTTATCAGAAGCAGCCCTTGGAAAGTCAAAGGGAATACTTAGTTTAAGAGAGTTGTGCTACCTGATTCTTAAGGATTATGATGTTTTTCTGGGCCAAATAGATAGCCTTGTCTTTTACTGATGTCTGTCTTTTCCCAAGCAAAAGCAGAGGCATAAATAACTGTGAACATATCTAAGTACTTCTCTTTAACTTAAAGAAATAGTCCTATTGCATTAGTCATTAAGGATATAAAACAGAAACCTTAATTTGTCTTGCATGTTTTAAAAAGGACAAGATTGATGAGTACATTGGCTATTTTAATAAATCTCAAAATACTGAAATACATATAAAACTCTACAACTGCAACTTAGCTAACTCTTTAGCTACTTTTTTCCCAAAAGCCTCTGCCCTTTCTTAGATGTTGGGGATTTGGTTTGCTTTAATTTTTGTCCTCTACCAGATTCTTTTGAAGTGCTGATACAGAACTTTGGAGTATTAATGCTATTTGAATATAATTCTTTTATGGTAAGTTATTTCCTAAGATAAAACTTTGAAGTAGCATTTCAGTGACTTAGAAACTCCCTCCAAAACTCTCCCTGAAAATTCTGGCCAAAACTCAAATGATTTCTCAAATCTCATAGACAGGCAGCAAGTAGAAATAATGATTCAGGGAGATGGGCATTTAAAAATAAAAATACTAAATAATAAATGAAAGTTCTCCTTAAAGTAGTAATTAATCTTTTGTGTTTGCATAAAAAATCTAGTTGGTTAAGAATTTCGAAACATGCCATCTAGCCAAAAAAAAAACCCCACAACCAAACAAAGAACCAAAATAAAAACTTTGATGGATCCACATTTTGACTGGGAAAAAGGCCTTAACATCTTTGAAAATCTGGACCAAAATTCTTTGGGTAATGGTTAAAAGTGAAGTGTGTCTCTTGTAATGTTGAAGGAAATAAAGTAGTGCTAAGTATTCCTTATATTGAAATAGTACATGCTAATCCTTGATAATTTCTCTTGAATGCATTTGACAAGATTTCCTTCACTGTCAAAAATAAAAAAGACTAGTAAATACCAGGTCTAGAAGCAAACAACACTTTGGTCAAAAGAACATATATCTTAGCAGTAGGTGTTATTTATTGACAGGTATATGAGTTTAAAGTTTGCATAAAATATCATCAGAGAATCTGCTTAGGAAAGTTTTTAGCACTTAATTAGAACTGATGTGTGTCTGTCTGGGGATTGATTACCTTATATTTCTGCTTATCTGTTTATTCTGGTGTTATCTTTCACTGATTTTATTAGTTGGTGTGAATAAGCAACCTAATTGGTCATATTAGAGCAAGAATCCAAATAGTCCGAGGCTGGAAATCAGCTCTATAAAGAAGCTGTAACTCCATTTCCCTGCTATCTGCACTTCAGTGTTCTCTGTGAGATTATTTTTTACAAGAAACTCTTTTGGTTTTATATGTTTACCTATCACAGTGAATTTATAACAATACTCCTTACCCCTGCCATCTGTAGCCTGTTTTTCATAATGAGAGAGCAAATGTCCTCCAGGCTGACCCAAAAATACAAGAAATAGTAATGTAATGAAATACTACAGGAGTTCTCCCTGAGCCATCACTGATTGTCCTTGGAAACTGCAGTGTCTGGGTTCACAGGCGTTCATGCAGCAGGATTTTTTAGTATCTTTCTGAGCAATAGTGTAATTATGTGGTTTACTTGTCTTAAAATCTGTTGGCTGAGGTGACATAGCAACAGGAAACAGTCTTGTTTTTTCAACCAACGTGTAAGGTTTTAATTGCACATAGCAGTGTTGCTTGTGCAGAACTAAGTAAGTAATCTGGCTGCAGTTAAAATTCTGCTTTGATTCAATGTCATGCTGCTGTCAGACCCACAGTGTTTGTATAACTGATTTTGAGGGATTGTTGGTATAACAGCTTGTGCATTCCTCTGACTGACATGCAACTGCCAAAAGCCAGGCATGTTTGGAGCAGGCTGATACTGATGTGCAGGCAACCCTTGCATCCAGTGATAATGCTCACCTTGAAGGGAGCCCAGCAATGTAGTTATCTGTTTATTGGACTAAAATAGAATTTTGTTTATAAACTCCTGTGAATAGATTGACTTGAATAATGACTTTTAAATGTTTCAAATATTCTTGCAGTATTAGCATACAAATCATAAAACAGATTCAGAGGCTGTCCAAACTGGCTAAGTCATCTAGTTACTCAGAATGGGATCTGCTTAGTCTAAACCATTTATCTCAGTTAGGCTTAACAAAGTTCCTAGGTAACCTTGTTCTGGATTTAACTATAGCTAAAGCAAAAGGTTTCATCTGGGACCTAACATAAGTTTTGCTTGCTGCCATATGTTACTGTTTCTTCTAATTTACAACAAACATTACTTCTTCATATAACATTTACTTCCCATTTTCATTGTGGCAATATTTTGTGAAGGATAAAACTTAATTCCTGCATTTACTCTTGTCTTTGTCTCATTCCATACTCATTATTTGGGCACTTATTTTCTTATGGATCATGCAATGACACCTGTGAATATTTACTGCTTTTCTATCACTGATTTAAACCTTTCCTAGAAAGTAGTGCTCCTCTACCCAAGGCCACTGGTTGCTTTCTTTGATTTCATACTCTGTGTTCTGCAGCACTGTACAGTGTATTTCCAGCACTGAGTTGCTCAGCAAGCAATCACTCTTTATTGCTTGAAGTGTTTGTTATTCATAGTTTGTCAGCCACAACACGGTTACCTAAATCGCACCATTGGGGTTTCCCCTTTCTTGCTGCACATTAATAGAGGGTAACAACTTACAAGAATGAACTTGTGTATTTACAGGGTGTGAGATCTCCTATGTTCTTGTGTACTGTGGACCAATATCATGCTTTGTGTTACTTTTCTTAAACATCTTAGAGGTGTTTCCGCACTCTTTTCTGCACTCTCATTATAGCAGATTTTCAAGTGCAGTTTGGATGGGTGGAATAAGCAGTTGTGCTTTATAATGGTTGAGTACACTGGTTTTCTTGCTTGGGGTTTTTTTCCCCCGCTTCAGTTTTTTCCCACAGATTTTCTCAAAGAATACATAGAAGCAACTTCATGCAATGAGGTGTTCTGTGTACTCAAAGACTTTGGTCTGACTCGTGTTAAAGGCATGTTATTAAACCAGCGTATTTTATTTTTCTTGTATCATTATTAAAATATTGAGTTCTAATACTTATTTCAGACAGTTTATTGATCTGATTTCATTATTGACATGCTAGGATGGGAATTTTTGGTGCCTTGTGACTCAGCAAAATAATTTACTTTCTTCTGGAGATCAAAGCTTAAAATAGCTTACATCTACAATAGTGCATATTTCCTTGCATCTTGAAATTCTCTGGGTTTTTTTTAGTTTTTTTTAATTTGGATTAATTTTTTTATTCCTACTAAATTTTATTATTCTTGCTAAATGCTGAAAGAAGTATATCTTTGGGGTTTTTTCCTAAAAGTTTTCAGACTATTTTTATTTATTCAGTTGAATTTAGTAGTATCTATTAAGAGCTTTTACCATTTCTGGAAATCTGCTTTGAAGCAAAATTATTCTCTGCATAGCTGTGAAAGCTCTGAAATTTTAAAATATTTTTTAAAAATATTTTTAAAAGTCTCTTTCAATCTCTGAATGATAAATCTATTTCTAAGTGCACTTCTCCTGCTAGAAGGCCTTTGAATTCTTCTTTGTTTTATTATACATATTTATAAAGCTTGTTTAAAAAAAAAAGAAATAATAAGTCATGAGTTAAGCTCCCATTAGAATAACAGGATGAGCAGATTAAATCTCCCACAGATGATCAGTATATTAATCTTCACCATCAGTTTCTCTGTAAATGAAAAGTGTGACCACTAGTGATGTTTTTTCAATTACATCATGTTTCTGGGTCCTACATGTTATCAGGATTGGATGTTCACATACTGTGAATGACTTTTATGCCAATGCTATGCACAAAGGTCACAGAAGGACAAAGTGTACTTACACCAGTAAACTTACAATTAAACGAGTACTGGTCTAGGATGGAGCATTCCAACTGATAGGGAACATTTTTGTATGTTTATTTTACAAAGCAGTAGTTTCAAAAAGCTGTTTAATGTTCCATTTAATCAAGAATGACACAATTGCATCTGGAAAGTGAAGGTGGGTAAATGGATGTTAGCAAATTGATTAAACTCAATTAATAAGTGGAACATGGTAAGTTAACTGGGTGGTACTTGGACTTGCAGATATGCAAGTCTTGCCTTAATTACTTGATAAGGAATGTAAGGTGTTCATTGGCCTTTTTTGGATGACCAATAAAAGATATATATGCACACATTAATAATTACATACAGAACATAAAAGTATGGTTGATTTAGTTTTGGATTTTGCTTGTTTGCTTTGGTGACAGCCACAAAACTAAGAAGCAAATCTCAGGTAGATATTAATTAATGTAAATATCTTTTTCCTGTCTGTACAGATAGAGGTCCTGGCAATGCGGGAGAGGAAAATTATGTCTGCTGAGCCAGTGGCATTTATGATGACTCTATTGGCTTAACATAAAATTAACACCTACTTAAGTTAAAGTTAATAACTACTTAATATCTGTTTCCAAGGCTTAGTGAATGAAAGTACAAATTGAATATTGTGTATAAGCTTTTAATTTAGTTAAACATTTGCAGCCGTGGCATAGCAGAATCAAGAAAACATTTGCTGAGGTTTACTCCACTTTTACAATTGCTTTTTAGTAGCTGTGGTTTAGACTGTGTTGGCTCTTTCTTGGTATTTTCTTGGTAGCCTTCCATGTGGGTGTAATACATTGTACAAATACTAGCATTTTGTAGGAATTCTTCTGTAATAATAGTTTTCAACATACTGGTCTAGATCTTGTTGTGATTCCAGTGGTAAGAATTACATTAATTTCACCAAGAAAAGAATATGCCTGTTTAGAAAATAACCATGTACTGGCTTTTAAAAGGCTTGATGTACAATTTCATTTAAAAAAAGGGTTACAGATTACTTCCAATAACCAATAATACATTGGCACAATTCACATATTTTTATGGGCATTAAGAGTTGAATGGCCAGAACAGCTGGGCCAATTCTTCTCATTTTAGCTAATCTCCCACTTTCTCTTTTATCTCAGGGGATGACTTGGCAGTGGTGGCGTGGGTGTTTGAACACTGTTTATGAAATAAATATCTGTTATGTGTGTGTTGGTCCCAAGTTCTATATTTTCATCTCAGCACAATGATGGGTCTGTTTATAAGTATTTTTACAGCGTGATCTAAGTTTCTAGCAGCATTGGCTAGCCATGTTTACACACTGTAAAGAAGCTGTGTAATAAGACAGATTAAATGTTTGCCAGTTAGACTCTCTTCCTTGTATGGAGGGTAATAGTTTTTCCAACTTTTAGGATACTAGGAATACAGTGCCTGTTTCCCCAGTGTGGGAGGCATTCACTGTAACAGGAATCACGGTTCCTTGCTCAGCAGCCTTCCAGATGGAAAAGTGTAACTGTAATGAAATGTCATCTGGGGAACACTAAGAAATGAACATATGACAATTATTAATATATCCAGCTACCTATTTTCTTCTTAATAGATTATTTGTTAGTAGGACTGGGTCCAGTCATGCTGCAAATGGAGAGGCAGAGGAGAGCCTCGTTCCCTTTTGGTGCAATGCTGTGTGGAACAGGCATCCTGCTCTGCAGTTGGGAACTGAGGGCAAGGGCATAAACTCTGCATGGCTATACAGGTGTGTAGTGGGGTCTGTCAGAGCCCCCCACTTCTGATGGGGAGGTTTGACTCTCAAGATGGCCCTGAATATTTCTTTCTGCTATAGAGGGAACACCTCTACTTTTATTTTGGCAAATATGACTGTGTTGGAAGAGGTTAAGTGATAATCACAGTATCCACCTTGGAGCTTTTTCACACGTGTATGAGATTATGTTCACTAATGGGAACAATAATGTAAAACCTGTAAGAGAGGCTAGGCTGGCAAAATAATTTGATTTAAACCTTTTTAACTTAAAATCTACTTGTATATAGCCTTTAAGAAAGTCTAAATTACCAACTTAATTTTTTCTATACTTTTTTCCACAAATGTGCTATAAACTTTGTTGTTGCATTTCTGTTTAGTTTTGTCAAACTATATTGGTCAGAGTTGATACAGTTTGTTTCCTATCTCTGTCCTTTTTCTGTAAAATGAATGTGAATGTGAAGATCAGAATTCTTTTCACTTTGATATTTTATATTAAATGTATAGAAAACTGTCCTTAGTCTGACACACTTGAAATTACATTCTCATATTTGATGTCAGCATCAGTATCAGTGGTTTTCACACACAAGAGTCTCATCCAGGTTCTTCAAAATGAAGCTTTCTGAGTTCTTACTTTCCAAACAAAAGGTGATGTGACCAGATTCTCGATAAAAAAGCAAAAATACAAATTAAAGGAAATTTTTAAGATTTGGCCGAATCTATCTGACTGCTATTGAATTTAAGGAATATTTAAAAGTATATTATAAACTTCATCCTTAATATCAATGGAGGTGGTTACTGTTAGTCATATAAACTGTACTTGTGCACATAATTTGTATTTGTGTTTTCTATTTAGGAGTACACATACACTCACGTTTTTTTGCCAGTGTCCTTACCCCATCAGTATGCCAATATAGTTTTATTTGTATTGATGAACACAGTCACGATGACAAACTTTTTTGCAAATTAGTTTTGGCTTTTAAAAGTTTATTGAATTTATTCCATTGATTCAAGTAATATTGTGTAAAAATTATTTCCAGTGCATGACAAGCAATCATTACTCTTATGTCCCCATAACACAGGCATTGATGGAATCTTGATTGATAAAACAAACTTGTCATTACTAAAGTCTTTATCAGAAGTCATACCAAGTGCATGGTATAACTGTGTGTGAGATCAGTGTGTAGTTGTGTAATACATCTTACTACCAAGCTGAAAGTAATTTTAAGATTCTATGTGTAAACCACCTAGTTGTGAGTTTGAGTCAGTGAGTTGTTATGCATGGCAAATATTATGAGAGTACTGGTAGGGGAGGAGTAAGCACAAACATCAAATTACACCAATTCATCGTAATGTTATTCTATAAAATCAAATTTCATGTTATGCAGTGCTTGCTGTGAATGTCTCCCAGTGGCCTCCTTCTCTTCCCCTCATTTACTTATTCCATTTGGCCTCTATATATTGTAAAACTGTCCATCTTCAGGCTTCGAAATCTTCTGCAAGTTGTAAACTTGATATATTCAGTGTGGAAATGAAGGCTCCAGCAGCACCCTGCCAGGTTTTGGGAAGAATAGAAGGATCCTGTCCTGTGGGCAGGGACAGGAGATGGACCACCCTAACCTGACTCTTTGCCTGGGAAACTGCCTGAGCTTCATCTGCAGTCAGACCACAGCAAACTAGCAATGGAAATAGCAGCTCTCTGTGTGCTGGGCAGTGCAAGGGTTCCAAACAGCAGGAACATCTGCCTTTGTAGTAGGGTGATAACTAAATATCTTCTAAAAGGGAAGATTAAGCAGGAGAGTGAGTCACAAGACCTGTCACAAAGACCAAAGGTTAACTCATTAGGTTGAAGAGATTGCCTACTAGACAAGGAAAAAAAAACCCCAAACCCAAACAAAAACAACAAACAAACAAGTCAAAAACAACAACAAACCCAAAAATCCTTAGATTAAGCGCCTGCATACTATTCCAGTTCAACATTAAGGTCTTCACTGTCACTTTCTCATGCAGGATTAAAAACTGCGTCTCTGGAGACTCTAAAGTTGCTTAAGACATTCAGAAACAATGTCTGAAAATTCTTGTGCAATGTCAACTGCCATACAAGGTCCTCTTGTTGGATTCTGAGGAGTTGAACATTTGTGTATTCCTCAGAAATATTTCTGGAGTTTGTTCATTTTATTTTCTATGCTCCCAGGATAACAATTTTTCATGTTCCAGGACTCGAATATTTCCCTGCTTGCCTTTGTGACTGTGTTCAGCATTACTAACAAGCCACTCTAATTCCATCTGTTTGTGCTGCTTCTGCTTTCTGTTTAGATTTCATCCTTTGCAATTCAGGTGACACACTGCAGCTAACACCTGATCCTCAGGCTCTTTTTAATCCACTTAGCCACACAGAGCAGGCTTAAACCCTGTCTAGGGCAAGGCTAGTCAGAAGCTGAATTTTGCCAAAATACTCCAAGCTATGCTTCAGAGGCAATGTCTCCAAAGCATGCCCTTGCACATTGGTGACTGAAAAGGTTTTATTCCATATGTCATACCTGGCACTATGATTCTTCCTGTGCTTGGATGCAAAATGGCAAATGTGAAGTGCTTCAGGGCATGTCTTTACACTGGTGCCTGCATCCTACTTGCTAGTCACAAAGCCTGACCTGAGGGCTTTCTTTTTTTTCTCTTCCACTGACAAAGTTCTCACTAGAGATTGTTTCCTGAGCTGCAAGCTGTAGTAGATTTAATCTGTTGTTCAGGTTTTTTCCACGTGTGTTTTTCACAGAAGGGAGAGATGACTGATGGATGGGTTGGCCTACTAAGCCCTGTACTGTGCAGAGACCAAACCTGATTGTAGAGAGCCATGAGCAGGTAGAGGTGCTACCCCCTCCAATATACCACATCGCTTGTGGAAATGCTGGCATGTGAAGGGAGCTGCTTGGAATGTCTGGATTCTTTCCATATAATAGCACTAAGGAGACATCAGACTTGGAAACTTGTACGACCAATGTATGTCAGCTCCTGGGAAATGAGCCTGTGCTAGCAACTGTCCCCTGTTGCTTCTTGGACAGTCTTTTCTCATCGATATCTTGCATGTAAGTGTGGGTTTGCTGGTTTTTAGCTTTCCAGAGATGAGTTAGGACTTGCCTTTGAACCGATGTACTGAGTGCAAGTAAGGGTGAGAGACCTGACAGAAGTAACTGAAAACTGATGGTGTAGTTTTATTTTGTAAAGTAATTTTTATTTTTTTATACTAAGGCTTTTCCATCTTCTTCCAATTTCCAGTGTAACTCTTTATATTATTAATGAATAGAGCTAGGTAGCATCAGTTCTGTCCAAGTCAGGGGTAACATCTTTGTGGTGTTATCCATAAAATGGAGTTGGAGACTTGACCTCAATGTAAGATAAACTGCAGGTTCCCAAATAGCATCCAAATCAGAGTCTCTGATAACAAAAAAATTCCTTTATTCACTTTTCTTTCCTTATAATTACTTTCTCCCTTATGTGTTATTTTCCATTTTCGTAACGTACGTTAATGTTTCTGTTTCATAAGGGAAATAGATCAAAAGAACTGTTAAATAGACACTATGAACTTGAATTTTTACAAGTAGTTACAAGTAATTCTGCATCTACCACAGACTGTGACTTTTCATACTTCTGCAAAAGATAGAATATTTTTCAGTAGAAAAATAACTCTCAGCTTCAGCACTGGTTACTCATTCCACTCATGGCAGCAGAGAGTCAGTGGATTACCACCTCAGTTTAAAAATCCATTAATCTTGCTGAAGAACTGAGGCTGTAGAATGTAAGACCCTTTCTTTTCTCTTCACTAAGCTGTTTCTGCCTTATTTCAAGCTAAATGAAAACAGCTGCATATCTCAAATTATGCATTCAGAGAGCACTCTGACTTGATACTCTTCAAAACACAATTAATTTTAATCTTTCTCATGCAATTTTCTGACAAAAAAGATTGATGGTGCTTTTTTCCTGCTCTTTTCACTATAATTTTGACAGTGAAATATCAGAATGTATTAAGGAGTCTACTAGACACCTGATTTTAAGGTGTGTAGTTCTTATTCAGGTTGTGACCAGGGAAGATGTAGCTCATCTATGTAATGTTCATTATTTTGTGAAGAAAGTTCAAAACATAATTTCTAAAAGAAAAAACCCTCAGATAAACTGCCATGATCTATCTTTCTTTCTTTCAGTGAGGCTCCTCAAGTATCTGTCCATAATTGCAGTGCAGTTAGTAAGGCAGTGACAGCTTAATTTAGACCTTTCTTTAGTGATATTTGCAAAGGCTTTCTTATTTGGAACTATGCTGATTAACTTTGGAGCAGAGGTAACACCCTCAACAACAAAGTGCTTAGCTCCTCAAGTGTGTGGTAGAAAGTGTGTATCTAAGCCATCACAGCAGCAGATCCTCAGTGTTCAAGTGACATTCTCAAAAATTATATTAATAAATCAAGTGGGGAAAATGCTTGAATGGCATTTGCTTTGAATGTGTTATTACCATTTCTCATTTTTCTGAATGCAGTGATTGAAATGCACCACGGCCATTTGTTCAAGCTCCTCAGCAGATGATGCGTCTTCTTCACACTTTTCTCTGTACCAAATATGAGAGTAGTAGCTGCAAAATTTTCTGTTTACTGTTCCAATTAGACCTTGGAGATCTGCAAAGCCTTGTTCTTCTGATGCCTCCTCTGTCACTACTTCAAAACCCCAAGGGTGTTTATTGCTAGGGAGGTGACAACAAAATCTTTGACATGGCAAAAGACACAAGGTACCTTTTGAGAAGTTTTGACCTGTCTCTGAATCCTGGCATCTGCTAGTCCAAGTGAGTAACACATGCTTTTGTCATGATCTGCAAAACTTGTTTGGATTTCAAGAACATCCTTTCTCAAACCTACTAAAAAAGTAAGCTGTAAAGGGTTTTCTCAAAACTGATATTTCATGGTAATACTGTTTCATCCTGTTAGTGTTTCCTTTCAAATAAGGAAGTCTTGTTTGCACTGCTTTCCAGATTCCTTAATTCAGAAAAAGGAGCTGATTGTCACAGTAGGGGCTGGGAGTGCCCTGAACACCTTTTATTGGCTTCATATTGGCTGGCAGTGGAGCCCCAAGAAGACTCACAACTGGGTGACCCATAGGTGACTGCTGTCTGTAGGTGCCTGCTGTGAAAATCAGCTCTGAAGTGTGCTTTAGGCAGGTGCACCACAGTTATCAACAAGTGCAAAAATGAGATAGGACATGCTTTTCATTCTTTGAAAGGATGCACAAGGGGCATCTCCAGCTTTGGAAATCCTGCAAATGCTTCTCAGGCTGACGAATTGCAAAGCATTAGAAAAAGTAATTCCTAATTCAATACCCATCTCTAAAGCCAGGTGTATGCTTCTAAACTATATTTCCACTGTTATTAAATATAATATAATTATATTTATGAAGTGAAAGCTCAAATCTTAAGGATACATTTGTGAAATTAAACCTTGTTGTTCCTCTTCCTTCTGTTGTGAGATTTGGATATTCTTTCCAAAGATCTTGCAAGTTGTGTAAAATAACTTCTAATCATTGGAGTTTGCAGCTTCCCCTCCCCGCCCCCCCCGATTTGTAATCTTGATTTTTTTCAATATGGTAAGGGCTGGATTTCATTAAAGTCAAATAGCTCTTTAACAGGACAAATTAAAAAGGATCAATTAATTGGTTATAGTGAATAGTTTTTTAGCTATTTTTCAACTTGTTTGACATTTCTGAGTTAGATATTCTTCCTAATTTAAAAATAATGTAGACTTGTATAACATATCTTTCCTACATAATTTTTGGAATTATATAAAATGTTCTTATGGAAAAATAAAATGGAGACATTTTCCATCTTTACAAAGAGGTAGGAAGAAATACAATTTTGGTGTTTCATATTATTGAATTTTCTTTTTCATATATAAATAACACCTAGTAGGCATACACATAAAATGTAGTAAAGAGAAGAGACAACACATGCTGATGTCTGTGAAACCTGATTGCCTGAAGGCTATGTAAAATCATCTTTCTCTTGTGGAGCTGCACCTTGATAATCGTCTCGATATAACTAGTAAGCTTCAAACAAGAGATCTAAAATGTCTGTTGCAGCAGGGTGGTGCACATATATTCTGCTGGACACAGTGTATTTCTTGAAAGCTCTGTTGATATTGCACATCCAGCTTCCACTTCCACACTAGAAAACTATCACAAATTCACTTAATGTTTTCTATTCTTCATGAGATTTAAAGTGATGAAAATATCATAGACTGATTTTACTTAAAGCTTCTAACTCCCTTATGTTACGAAAAACTGTGGTTTACTGACACATGATGGTCTTCAGCATGTCAATATATACCTAATATATCTGATAACATTGAGTGACTTGGGGAAAATCTGCAACCTGAGTGTAAGAGGCAAGCAGTGAACTAGAACAGTGTTAATTTGATCCCAATGCATGTTTTGCATGGCTATGTAAAATACTGCAAAATAAATGTAAACTACACATTATGAAAGACTTTGTTGAAAACTTTAGGAGGTATTTTTACAGTTCATTTCTGAAAACACAGGCAAAAATTAACTGGTAATGATGTTAAAAAATATTCTGTTACAAGCTGGTGAAAGTGGTCCAAATCAACTCCCAGTTTATCCCTCTGAGCTGAGAGCACTACACTATCAAAATGCGATCTTAGCAGGCAGTGGCAAATCTTGGTGGTCTTGGTAGTTTGTGTTTGGGGTTTTTTTCATCATAAAAAATTACCTGTCCAGAGGCACAACTGGTATTTCAGATATGAAGTGGCTGACACAGTAGAGTGAAACAGTGTTGGACAACGTATATTTTGAACAGGATTTGTAAAAGACTGGCAGAGAGTTTTGTAACAGATATCTGAAACGCAGTAAATGATTTTTTCCCATGGGCCCAGTATAATCTGTACTGCCATTGTATTATTATTCAGAATTGCTCACAGTAATACTTCTGGCAAATGGATTTCCTGATGCAGCTTCAGGTTGTTTTGTGTGGATAAATGGCATTTTGTTTTGTTTGTGAACCCCCAGAGGTCGTTTAAGATGGTTTCTGAAATTTTAACAAGCAGTTGAACATTGGTAATAGAATAACATTTACAAATTGGGCAAGTAAATATTTGTCTCTCATTACATTTAATCTGCTTCTCCACCACAGCTCAATATTCCCTGTGACTGGAAAGCAAAGAGCCCACCATTATGGTGGACAGGGTGGGTGCCCCCTGGGCCTTCTTCAAAGTCACAGTTTGGTTTTACACTTGTGAGCATCTGTTGAACAATAATGATGATTGCATTTGTTGTTTCTAACTAACAGGCACAATTCTTTCTTACTCTGTTTAGAAATATAATTTCCTTCTGTTCATTTTGTCTATAAAATGTGCTTTTACTTGAAAATTTTCAGTAGGTTTCCAAAACCAGCTGAAATATTCACCCTATATAAACTATGTTTGATGTGGAAGAGATGAACTCACTAAGAAATCATAAATAAAGAGAAGTATTTAAATTATGCTACATTAGAGCCATTTCCAAAAGATTACATGGCGTTCATTTCTTCCTGACACTTGCAAGAACACCAGTCTGATTTTTTTTGCTTCCATGTTACACTTTAAACTGCAGTTTTGATAAGGCCTGTTTTATCACTTTCCTTCTTTGGTGTGGTTGCTGTCCAGATAACACTCTCTGCTTGTCATGCTCCAAATCAGTTTATTTTCTGCTTTTATTTCCAGTCTTTCTAGGTTAATCACTTTTTTCAGTGATAACCTCACTACTAGATTTTATTGACTTGGGTTTTTCTCATACTTACCCAGTATTTCCCTATCTGTTAAAGTAAAACCTCACTAAAACTTTCTTGGATACTGAGAACATCAGAGTATCTGGCTTATATTTTTAACTACAAATTGTCTAGTAATTTTTATTTTTTGATCCAGTAGTATTAATTTCAAAAGCAAAAAAAAGTTTAAGACTTCATTATATACTAAGAAAAACATATAGCATCTGGATACTGTTAGCATGATATTAGAAAAAGAGGTGCAAATTAGCACGTTAAACCACACTTGTGCTGCCCATGCCTCCAGTAGTGCTGGGGAATTGCCCTGCCTCTAACTTGAGGAAAAA
This sequence comes from Sakesphorus luctuosus, assembly GCA_013396695.1. Classification (NCBI taxonomy): domain Eukaryota; kingdom Metazoa; phylum Chordata; class Aves; order Passeriformes; family Thamnophilidae; genus Sakesphorus; species Sakesphorus luctuosus. The sequence goes on along the minus strand of VWZD01013789.1, from coordinate 682,971 downwards.
AATAATTGTAACAGCATTCTCATCCCGTACGCCAGAGCAACAAATAATATTTTATTAGTTCTGCATTTTCATGCCTGGTGGATGCTCTATGTAATTTCTGCCTCTCCTGCAGTTTTTCAAATCATCAGAGTAGTATAAAACGGATAGGATGCAGTAGGGAATTGTTCCTGCTGCATCAAGTGCTTGACTGGAATTTAGATGGATTTTCTTTATTCATCTCTGTTTTCCCCTGTGTTTCCTGGTTCTCAAAAAATTAAGAAATTGGGTCATTGAAAGGATGCATTTTTAGAAGATTGAGTTGATAATCATCTTCAGAATATTTCAGTTTCTCAGAATATTTCATTTGCTATCTTACTGAAATTTCATTTACTGGTACTTTATTCTTATCCTTTCTGATTTACTGTGATTTACAAAAAAAATAATTGTGCTAACATTAGTCTTGCAAGTAAATGCCTTTGAAATGCCAAAGTTCTTGACTGCTTGCATAAACTGATGTTTAGCACCATCTTGTTTTTATAGTTATTCTTGTATTTTCTGTTTTTAATATTTCATTTGTGATACTCCTAAGATATTATACTGAAAGATTTAATAATTTGGTAATGTTAATGTGTTTATTTTGATCTCTCATCCTTTATCTTCAGAGACACACTTTCTCCATGTTTTTTTTTCTGTTTTTTTTTTTAATCTCATCTTGAACTTCTTAATCTCTAGGATTTTATTATCACTTCTCAAAGAATTCCCCCACACCACCATCAGCTTTAATACACTCCACAGTCTCAGTTATTTCCCCTCTTTCTTATGTAATTTGCTGATTCATACATCCTTTTTGAAGATATGTTTTTTTGAAGTTGCATATATTGCTGGGTTTTTGTTGTTTCCTTTCTTTTTGGAAGAACGTTGGTAAGATTTGAACTATTTTATGGTTTCTTAAGTTTTCTGTCATTCACCTAAAATGTATTCCTCCTGTGTCACATTTTATAGTTAGTTTTGTCCCTTTGAAAATATTCCTCTTGAAAAACAAACAAACAAAACCCCCACAAAACAACCAAACCCAACTTTCTTTAATACTTATTTTATCAAATCCACATTTGTGTTCGTATTCTGGCACAGGGGCTTTGCACTTATTGCTTCATGAGAAATAAAACTTTATTCATAGAACCACTGAAGAGGAGTCCCTCTGTCCACCTCTGTCAAGGCTGATGTATTTCTAGACATGCTCAGGGATAAAGCTTTACTTAAGTGCAAATGAGAATGTTGGAAGTTTAAAAGCTTCCCCTGATTTTGATGGAAATAAAATTGGCGTTTCCAGGTTTGCGATGTTGAAGTGGCATGACTTAAATCCACCTTGTGGACAGTAACATTCTTTATGGCTTTATATTCTACTTTCTACTTGAAAAGCTGGAATTTCAGATTTAATCAACTTAGCCATTCTTGTGCCTTTTTGTTGTTTAGGTTACTTTCAACATCCAGTGTAGCTGACATTCCTGTTTAAATTATCTTATTTTCAGAATTTCTCTTCATAAAACCATGGCTATTTCCCTTTCTACACACAAGGGGATGTTAATTTTTTGACTGCAGTTTGCAGTCCCCTGTGCTGGCTTTTAAATTTCCAGTTGAATGAATTCCTCTCCACATTTATGTATTCACTTAAATACTTGAATCTTACAGAGATACACCAAGATTTTTTTCCTATGGAGAGCTGGGAGACAACTGCTTTTGTAAATTGCAAGTTTCATCTCTTTGAATTTAAGGTAATAAACTGAATTTTAACTTGCAGCCTCCAGGGATCAAATCACATGCTCAATGTTTGCATCTGTGACAGTTGGAATCTTAGATTGTAGAAACATTTCCTGCTATAATCTGCTTTGTAAATGTGCGTTCTGGTGGATTTGTGACTTCAGATATTTCCTTTTTCCCAGATAAGCAAGCAAATGATATTGTTTTAAGGAATGCTTAAAGTTCATGTATATGATTAGGAGCTGTTGAAAAAAGATTTTAATTAAGTGAACTTTATCATTCAGGTCAGATATCTGTAAGCACTGGATTGTACCCTGAGGTTTTATGTGTTTCACTGATAGTAGGCTTATTCCAGTGCATAATACATTTTCTTGTTAATATTCAAGTAAAACTTTCCGGATACAAATTTAATTCACACCCAAATTATAAGTTTCAGATATTTTTGAGTCATCCTCAACTCATGCAAGATACTTCCAATATCTGTGTCGATAAATATAGTCTTAGTATTCTACCATTTTTTTTAGTAGTAATATACGTTATAGTGAGAAAACTCCCAATGTTTTCATATTTTCTTCTTTCTTTTCAGATCACAGACAAAAGGGCACTTAGTAAAACTGAAAAGAAACCATCCCCCTCCCCCTGTGTTTTATCTTAGTGTGATTGCTGATGACCTCTCTGACATCATTATTGTGTGTTAATGGCAGGAGAACAGCTGGTTTGTTTCACATCTAAAAATACCACTCCTATATCACAGAGCACATGAATCAAACTTTACAGTGAGAGGAAGTTTCTTTCTATGATGGTCAATATTCTCCTTCCTGATCTAATAAAGCCTTTTCAAAGAGCACTTACTTTGCTCTTCTCTTAGAGGAATAAGAGTCATCAGATCTACAGCTAAACTGTTCCACACTGGGGAAGAGCAGCTGGGAAGATGCATGTTGGAAAAGGAGCTGGCAGTGCTGGTCAGCCATCGACTGAATGTGAGCCAGTGTCTTTGTCTGGGTGTTCAGGGAGGCCAGTGGTTCCCTGGCTGTATCAGGAACAGTGTGGGCAACAGGACCAGGGCAGGCACGTCCCCCTGTGTTTGGCACTGGTGAGGCCACACCTTGAATCCTTTATCCAGTTTTGAGCACCTCAATACACCAAAGGCACCGAGAAGCTGGAGTGTGTCCAGAGAAGGGCAACTAATCCGGTGAAGGATCTGGAGCCACAAGTCTTGTGAGGAGTGGCTGTGGGAGCTGGCAGTGTTTAGCGTGATGAAATGAAGGCTCAGGGGAGACTTTATTGCTCTCTACAACTACCTGAAATGAGGTTGTAGTCAGATGGGAGTCAGCCTCTTCTCCCAAATAACAAGCAACAGGACAAGAGGAAATTGCGTCAAGTTGCACCAGTGAGGTTTAGTTTGGATATTATGAAACACTTCTTCACCGAAGGGTTATCAAGCGCTGGCAGCTGCCCAGGGAAGTGGTTGATTCACTATCCCTGCAGATATTTAAAAGCTTTGTAGATGTGCACTTAGGGACATGGTTTAACGGTTGGACACTATGATCTCAAAGGTGTTTTCAAATCCAAAGGATTCTAAGGACAGGGAACTGTTGGAGCAAGCCCAGAGAAGCGCCATGAAGATAATAAGAGGACTGGAGAGCCTCCCCTATGAAGACAGGCTGAGAAAGTTGGGGCTGTTCAGCCTGGAGAACCAAAGGTTGCGTGGAGATCCCATAGAAACTTTTCAGTATATGAAGGGAGCCTACAAGAAAACCCGAGAGGGACTTCAGCAGGAGGTGTAGTGATAGGACAAAGAGTAATGAGTACAAATTGACAGAGGGAAAACTTAGGGTTAGATATCAGGAAAAAATTTTCTACTGAGAGAATGGTGAGGCACTGGAACAGGCTGCCCAGGGAAGTTGGGGATGCCCCAAACCCGGCAGTGTTCAAAGCCAGCTTGGATAAGGCCTTGAGCAACCTGATCTGGTGGGAGATGTACCTATACCTGGCTATGGGGTTGGGACTAGATGATTTTTAAGGTCCATTTCAACTCCTTAATATTATATGATTCTATGACTCTTTGAACTTGGTAGAAATAATCCCATTAAAATTTAGAGTAATAACTGTTTCTCTACTATTCTCACTAATAATGTATTAACAGAAATGAAAGTTTTCTTAGGCTGTTCTTTAGTTCTTAGATGAATTCTGACTTTACAAGGAAACTATGTTGGTCCCTCTGAGACCATTGTATTTTCTAAGAATATTTCTACAGAAACTGCACACTTCTGCTTCAGGCATGTCACTGTTTTATTGGATATAGCTCCAAGTTCTTTATATAAAAGAATCAATTCAGCAGTGTATTTTGAACAGGGAAAAGTGTAGCCTATATTATATGAGAGATTGAGCAAGAGTTGTATGATCATATAAAGTCTTTAGAGCTATAGAATGTATTTAAATGCATGTTACAACTGAAATAATACTTAAAACTGCAATTTAACTCTGTTATGCGTGCCATACACCAAACCATTGAGTGAGCTTGTTTACTGATGTTGCAGTATATAGTAACAGTGAGCATAATCAGGGTTTGTTCACTGGCCCAGTTCATGCCCCTCAGGCCTGTTGATGTGAATGCTTTGTTGTACTGATGCCCAGCAAAAAGGAGTCATTCTCTGCCAGGTAATACCAGGAGAAAATGGCACCTCTCTGGTCATGTTTAAAAAGTATTCTTATGAATGTTTAGAGATCAATATCTTTATTGCTATGTCTCAGACTAGACAGAACTAAGGCCCAGTAGTGTAGCATGTCTGTTCATTTGGCAGTGGGGTTTCAATCCGGTGATTTAAGTATGTAAGCAATGCAAACACTGTTTGCATTTCAGCCTGGTTGGGTACCTTGGGTCAATGCACAGGAATAACTACAGCAGTTAGTTTTCTAACCTGAATAAGTAATGGAAAAGACTCTCAAAAATCAGCCACTGAGAAAGTCTTACATAAATGTCTTAATCAACAAAATTTAGAAATTAAATTAGTATAGTTTGATTTTGTTAGACAGGTTAAAACTCCCTGTTTTTAGCATGCCTCAAAAATTTACATGCAAATAACCTCACCAATTGAAACACGAATGTTTCTCCGTATACCATGAAAAAACAAGTTTTTTAACTTTGCTTACTTGGTATCTGACATGTAACAATATTTTCTAGGGACAGAAAATCTGTTTGCTGCTGTTTTAAGGGGATTTCTGAGGTTTGATTATTTTCTGAAGAATAGCTGAGAAAAGTCCCAAAAATTTTCTGAAGGAAATGTGTTAGTGATAATATTAGTATTCAGCACAATTTCTTAGAAGGCATTCACCAAACCCAATAAATATTGCTGAATAATTCTTTTCATCCTTCACCTGGTAAATACAATTTAAAATCTCAGGTATAATAGGTATAATTTCTAACTGGGGGGAAGGGGAGGGGAAGAAACAATAAATTTTAAGTTCCCATTTTCCTTTTTTTTTTTTTTTAAAGAAGTTATAGCTTTGACTAATTCAGTATCAAAGAAGCACTTTCATTTAATTTGTCCAATGTCTTGTGGTGGGCAATACCTACAATCTAAAGGTGATTTTATTGCCCAGAGTACAGTTACAATTCAATTTTCAAACCCTCAGATTTTTTAGCAATATTTACTTAGCCTTGTCAGTTTCCCTTTAAAAAGATGTCTGTGACTCAAAATGATTTGTTGTCAACTCATGTCAGGAAATCATCATGAAGTAGATAGAGAGACTGTTAATCCTTAACACACTTATAAATTTTATACCTGAATACTGAGAACTAGATGTAAGTCATGATTAGCCTTATTTCTTTTCTATTTTACTCTATTGTAGAAAATAGATAAGTGTAATATTAAATATTGTATGTTATTGGGATACATTTTGGCTGTTATGGGATGGAATTTAAATCATGTTTTAATAACTAACAGCATTTTGAAAGGCAGAAGAACCTTAAATAAATCACTGTCACTGTAATCTAAACTAAATTGCCGTTAGGGAGTCTTGTGCTGTTAATGCTGAAGTTGACCTTGTGCTGAAACATCAATGGCTACTGATGGTTGTGCCCATGGCTGCCAAAACCAAAATCATAGTTTATTAAGATCATAGCTGTATGCTGTATGAATTAATTTTCTGCTATTGATTTATTAGATTAGGTGTCGTTTTGCTGTTTAGGAGGTCTAACAAGGAACAGTGAAGGCTAAAACATGAAATCAAGCCATACCAATAAATATGCTTTTTATTCTGAATTTACTTCACTTACTGTTTACTCTCCAGCCTCCCTAAATGTGCAAAACAAGTCAAAATCATTGTGGATAGATCTGCAGGCATTGCACTGGTTAAACCTGCCAAGTAGTTGTAAGGGCTCTTAAGGAAGAAAGTTTCAGGAAAGTTAATGATCTTCTGAAGCTGAATTAGCTGAGACAACTTTGTGGTATGATTAAAAAACCACGTTGTCAGCAATACGTTGATGCTGAATTTGCTCATTGTGCACAAAATGGTGTTCTGACTATTCCCTCATTTACTTTGGATCAGATCAGGAGTGACTGTAGCTCCTCTGAGATCTGAGGGTGCAGCAGAAGCTGTCACCCTTGGATGTTCAGCATGCACAGGCTAGTTGGCCTAAAAGCACTAGGAACTATGAGTGAATCCCTAATGCCACTCCCAGTGGTGCCAGGGTGTCCCAGAGCAGCTCCTGAGTGGAGAGGGCTGCGGGAAGGCTGCTGTGCAGTGCCGAGGGTGATCCTAGCCAGGGATGGGCACTGGTGGTGCAAAACTCGGACTGTGCAGAACACAAGGCATCGTTGCTCTTGCTTGTTTATAAGGTAATAATAGGTGATGAGAACGGGCTGTCCAAGCTGAATTCATTCCTACCATGACAAATCCAAGGAAAACCTAACCCTGATCATGGGACTGTGGTGGGCACAGAGCTTATCCTCATGAGACCCAGTTGGTCACTCTGAAGAGGTGTGCACTTCAGTACTTCACAAAAAGCAGTTATCAAGTCAGTGCTGCCAGGTTATATTCAAGGAACCTTACTTGGAGCTTCCAGTTTAGGAATTGGGGGTCAATAAAGTAGGTAAACCTTTTGTTTTTACCTAATTTCCCACAAACACATTTTGAAAATAAGCTTCTGTATCTCATAAGCACTACTGAATTGCCCTCTATATTTAGAGTGACAATTTGGATGAATTTTAATTTTGTTTTTATGTTATTCTTACAATATTTTTAGAGTATTTTAACACTAAAAATACCTGAATTCTTGAATAGCTGAATGTCATAGATGAGCATTAGATTTTTAAGTAGTGAGATGCAGCAGCAGAAATAATGTTGTGAATTCAGTTCATGAGCAATGAAGTCACTCTTTTCCTTGCTTATAAAGAGATAATTGCATTACTAATGTACCAAGCCATATGATTTATTAATAATATACTTACCTCTTTCATACAACAGCTTCACCTGTAGATTACAAATCACTTTAGAAAGAAAATATAATTACCTTCATTTCATGCCACTAACTCTGTAAAGAAACAGAGAAATCTCATAAAGAAATATTGTGCTGCAATTCTACTTAATGGTAATAAAATTAGTGCTACTATCAGTCTTATATTTATAGCCCATCCACAGTTTCTGACAGACCAAAGGATCTGAAGATAATTTTTTTAACAAACACAGAAAAGAGAATTCAGGTTTAAATTTTTGAATACTTTGGTTCTCTATTCAAACCTATTTCTATGTAATTATTTCAACTGTATTCTCAAAGCTGCCAGTTAAGGGTCTCATAAGATTTTTGCTGAACCTGAGGTTTCTGTGTGGGTATAAAGGTGATATTAAGAACACGATGATAAGGCAAAGTAGAATGTAGGCCTTTCATCTTGCTTTGAATTCCAATACATTAAAATCATGACATTTCAAATGTTTTTCTTTAAAATTGAAAAGTGCAACTCCTGCTATGTACCTGTGTTATCCTCTAGCCTCTATAAAGTACCTTGCAGTTTGTTTAGAGAGGAATATGCATTCCATTGTGAGATGATAAAACCCTAGAACATGAGCCCCTCAAAAAGAATAAAGTCCCAAACTGCAACTTGTAGGGAGAAGAATAGCATATGAAGAATGGTAACAATATTGCCAGCAATGGATGGATAAAGATTGAGAGGAGACAGAACCGATGGGAATAGGAATAGACAGTGGATTTGAAACTCCAGAAGTCTGAATATTGGAAGATTTTTTAGGGGTTTTTAGTTCTGTACCACCCCTCGCAGTTTCTACACCCCATGTTCATTCCCCTCTTGTGTGTTGCCCCTACGTTTTTTCCCTAATGAATCTCCCAGGCCAGGCCAGCCTCGCCTGGGCACAGTCCCTGCCTGCGCTTTCAGCGCAGCCATCGCTGTCGATGTCACTGCCGTGTGGCAGGTCCGGGACCTGCCAGGGGGTCCAGACTGGGGCAGCCCCACCTGAGGGGTCTGTCCCTGCTCTGCTGCCACTGAGCCACTGGAAATGCGCCTGTTCCTTCTGCCCATCCTGCCCCAATCCCTGAGTCCCTATTGGTCATTCTCTAGTCACTTGACAAGTGTTTCTCCATTGGCTATTCAGGTTGTCAGTTAACCACTTTGTCCCTCCCCTTGATCAATCACATCCAAGTTCCAAAGCCCTCCCCTCAGATTTCCTTCCTCTTTCCAGGACTCTGTTCTTATTGGATGTTTAAGGGTTGCCAACACACTGTTCACCCAATCCCCTTTAAAGTTCCACCCAGTTCTGAGTACCTCCCCTGACCAACCCCTTACACATCTGTTATTTCATTAATAAAGTGCTTCTTGGGTTCACCCCCATGCTGAGTGTGGAGCATTCACTGGGGAGCTGTTCCTTCACGATTGGCGACTGTTAGCAACTGACATCAAATACTGTGCTAATAAATTACTGATTCTACTTTCTTTTCTAAATAATTCAAAGTACAGTGTTTGGAGGAATTTCAAAAGATTAAACGCACTGCTTCAATTTCAAGCAAACCAAAAGTAAATATGATTTGCTTGTCCAAATTATTTTCTTCTATCCTGCTTTTTCTTCTCTTGTCCTTTTTCCTCATGGTCTCAGTGCCACCCTAAGATTGCTTCTATACACAATATGATGAGTTCAGGAATTTGTTCTCACCTGTAAAACCAGTACTACTGGAGAACATATCACAGCTACTGAAACTGAACTGGAGAAGGAGAAATACTTGCTTACTTGAAAATTCGCATGGTTTTCCAAGTAAGTGAATACTGTCACTGTTCAATATCTGCTTCATAAGAGCAATGTTTCAGAAAAGCTTTCTCATTGGTAGGGAGACAAATCTTGACTTCTCTTTTGAATCTATACGTATGTTTTTTTTTTATGAAGACTTAATTATAATTTTTCAGCTGATGAATTTCTTGGCCAAGTATTTCCAGTAGGAATGGAGAACATTATATGAAGAGGTTGATTAGAAAGCAACAGTACAATAGTGCATACAACTGTATCTGCAACAGTGGGAAAATATAATCTCCAACTGTATTCCTTGAAAAGATTTGTAGTTGTAATATCATTGCTGAAAGAATAATCTGAGTGAGCTACTGTGATATTTTAAATTAATGTTTACTTTGGAGCTCCATCTAATTATGCATTTCCTTGATTTATGCTCTTGAACTCTGTAAATACCTGGTAGATAAGTACACTGCTATTTAGCAACTTGCACATGTCTGTAAAACACAGCTTGTGTGCCGTTGGTTTGTTGTTGCAAATTATGGTGTGTAACAGTAAATCTTTGCAGTTTGGAGACAGGAGTTTGTGGTTTCTTAGGAAAGAAATGAACTAACTGAATTTCTGAAATCAGATTCTTTGTAGTGATCTTCATTGTCAGACAAGTGAACAAAGGAACCAGACAGAATTGACAATGTAAATATAACTTGTTTCTATGGCTCTGGGGGCAATTAGACATAGAGGTAGCTTGCCTAAGAAAGTTAGAGAATCCTCGTAAGGAGGGACTTTGAAGAACAAGATAAACAAAAATCTGTAAGGAACAAGGCAGGTAGAAACCATGCAATGACTTTCTAGTGCTGCCTTCAATTCTGTAGTGAAATTACTAATAGATCATTAGGAGGAGCTAAAAACCTGGTTCATCAATAAAAGTAAAGCAGCCTTTGCTTTGCAAAAAGACAAGGATAATTAATTTCTCCTATAAATTTCAGTGAAATAAACTATCCTTTCCTAGCAATATTTGTAACAAGGTTGTTTTTTTCTTCCAAAAAAGAGTACTGTAGTTCTTTATTTCTAGCCCTAGATTTTATGCTCTAATCAGAAGTAAAATTGCTGTGAAGAAAAATCTCTTCTGTAGTAGTTTGTTCTGCTGACATTTTGGTGGAAACTGTTCTGGTTTCATCAGATTTGCAATGCATGAATGACATGAATTGATGCAGATCATAATAGACAAGACAGAAACTTCAGGAAAGAGCAGCATGTGATACACTTAAGTCCATCCTTTATGGGAACGTGTCCTCAATTTTTTTTTCCTCCTCTCCATGTCTGTATCGGTGTGCACTTTACACAGAGCAGCTCTCTCAGGAGGATCTGTGTTTGGTGGTTACTCCACTGCATCCCACTGCCTGGGGCTATGGGTCAAAAGCAGTAGAATTTCATGAGTGGATGCAGAAGGTCTGAGTACAATGTGCTTGTCTAGCAGTTAAACTCTGCCCTTCAGTGCCTCTCTGCTATGTGATGCTAAATGGTGAGATTCCTGGTATGCAGAAGCCAGTAGGTGAACTAGAAGCGGTCAGAAATTATTTCTATCAGTGTATTTCTTCTGTGAGAAAATTAGCAACTCTACTTGTTAGCACACTGAACCACTCATTCAGAATAGCTTTTACTGAAAATCTATTTGAGTCATAGCATAATATCCTTTAATTAATGCATGTAACCAAAGGTATTGTTAGCAATCATAAGAAAATACAAAACTCAATTGCTATGAAAAAAATTAAGAACTGAACCCATGTAGTGAACCATACTGTAATCCAGAGAGGTGGCAGGGCGATATACATCTCTCTATTATAATAATAATAATAATAATCATGACCAATCTTCGCGAACGAAGATTTGGGAAGGGCTCTCCCCATGTGGGTGTGCCCTTCGAGCCTGCGCAGTGGATTTTTTAGGTGAGGCACAGCGTGCGCAGAACTGGCCCCACCGTTTAAGTCCTAAGGTTCATTTGCCACGGCCGAGCAAGCTTGGACAGTGACAGTGAAGTTCTTGGGACTGTCACAGCACCCGGTACTAACCGGGGCTGACCCTGCTTGGCGTCCGAGATGTGACAGGACCGGATGGCAGGGAGGCTTGAACTGCCAGGGGGAGGTCCCCACTGAGGCTTGGACTCGCGACCTTGGGGTTCAGAGACCGGAGTGCTCTCCATTACGCCACGGGACCGCCCCATCTCTGTATTATATGTAATATGAACACTGCAGAAAGGAAGGAAATGGCTGCTTCGGTCTCTTAAAATACAATAGACAGTAAAACTGGATGCTGGGAATGATTCACTGCATGTGTTAGTGTGCATGTGTGGGAAGTCTGAAATTATGAGCAGATTGACTGTTGTATGCACGGTAATTCCCTTCTGATAGATAGCCAAAATGCTAACAGTGGCAGGCATACATGAAGAAATACATGAAGTATGGGCCAAGCAAACGTGCTTTTCCTGGATCTGATCCCTGTAACCAGGCAAGCTTTGTGAGTTGCCTCCTATAATTAATGCATTCACTGATTCAAATTTTTCTCTAATGGCTCCAGAATATGTTCATTTCTTTTAAAATTAATTAGTTTTTTCCAACATCAGTTTTGTGATTAATTTTAAATATATAAGCTATAGAATATTTCTGGGTATGAACTTTCAAGGCTCATGAATTGCTGGGCCAAAATTGGCAACACTGAAATACTGTTCTTTCATTTGATCACAAAACCATTACATCCTAGTTGTCACCAGTTTAAAGAGATGATTTAAAAGCAGTCAATTGGCCTTTAAATGCCTTCAGAGATCCCACATAATTATATAGATGCCAAGCTCTACCCACAGGCAATCTGCAAAATTTCCTAGCACTCATAAATTGCCTTCATCTAGACTAAAAAAGAAACTATTATCCTTTTTAATGGATCTGATTTTAAAATGATCTGGATCTCATGATAAATCAGTATCAACTTCCCTTCTTTGTTAATATTTAAAAGAAGAAAATTGATGAAATATTTAAGATCTTAAAAGAAATTACCCATTAAAGTGATTTATTAAAAATGGAAGCCAACATTACTTTAAAGGTGTCTCTTTATCATTTGAGAAGGAATTCTTGGGCAATGAGAAGGGCAGTAAAGACACATTACGCCAAGTCACTTCATTAGCTTTGTACAGAGCAGATGGGCTTTTCTATTACAGCAATATCTGTGGAGTATGTTTTGAAACCTCCTGCAAGAATGCTTAGTCTAAATTTCCTCTTTCTTGTTTTGTGTTGATCCCATTCTACTTGTTTGCTTTTTAGGCTCCGTGGGGGAGATGTTGCCACAATTACTGTTATTTTGAAATGTCTTCTCTTTTATCCCCAGGCTAAATGAGCAGTGGCTATTACTAATAGTAAAGAGAGTTTAAAGGGTCCAGGTCTATTAGTGATTAGTAAAGAGTGAACTGAGTCCTCATACCCAAACCAGACAGGACTGCAAAAGGGAACAGAGGTATTAGACACAGTGCATAAAAAGCTTCTCCAAAAAGTGCAGAAAAGGCTTCTGCACTAGTTTGTAAATACAGAAGCACGTGAACATGTGATTAGCCATTAGGGTAAGGGAGATTTCTTTGAGACAGTCTTTCACCTAAGAGCAAGATTTGAGCCTGAATATTCACTGTGACTTCAACCATGAGCCAGGGACTCTGTCCTGTCTTACCAACCCACGAAAGAAACATATATTCTTTTTTTCTCATTTTCTTACAGGCTGTCTGCATAAGCCTTTGTCTTGGGATTGACAAAACTGGTGGTTTTGGAAGAAATACAAATAGTTTAATTGCAACATTTCTATAATTTGCAGGAAGAAAGACTTGAATATGTAACTTATTTTTGATACCCCCACACACATCCCAACCACAGAAATTAAGACAATAGAATATTTTGCCTTTTGTGAGACTGAAGGCTTCTAAACTTGCCTTATGCCTCCAAAAGAATAGCTAGTCACGACATGAAAACAAGCTTCAAATCTTTTTCTGAGTTGATGTGGTCTTGGAGTTACTGTTACAGAACAGTATAGAATTCAGATTAAACTGCCTGCTTCGGGAATAACTCTGTTAATTTTCTTGAGTTGCTTTGGCATAAAGGTATTCCTGTTTTCTGATCTGATGGGTGCTAGACCATGTAGATGGCTGGATCCAGGTACAGTAGTGAAGGTCACACATTAACCTGTATTAGCCAGAGGCTGCCCGGCAGCAAAAGGGAGCATAGGAAAACTGATAGAACTTCTAAGAGTTTGGGTGAATTTTCAGCAAAGACAAAAATACAAAATGAGGGAATTGTGTCATTTAGGATTGTTTTGAAGGACTTGCATGTTGATGGTGTACAATATTGTTACAGATTAGCATTTCTGCTGTTGTCTTCATGTAGGTTGATTGCTTGAGCCTGTTCTTGCAAATAGTTCTTTAAGTTCAGCTTAAAATAACATTTTTTGCCATTTCTTACATAAATGTATAGTTTCCTCTTTGGCTGCTGCCCCCAAGAACATCTGATTACCAGTGTTCTCTGCAATCTCTGTGGGAATAAAATCACAACTAGTATTGTGCTCTGACTGAGCTCATTCCCTTGATTGCTGTCTTTGACTCCTGATTGCAAATGAGCTTTTAACAATAAAACCATATAAAAGAAATTAGAAAAATGTCAGGGCTAGTTCCACCAGTCCCTCCTGAGGACTGCAGGATTGACAGAGATACTCAGTACAGCTGATGAAATGAGAAGAAGAATAATTCATCTTTGAGCTCTGAGCTATAAACCTTTACACTTAGCAGAGCTCATATTTACTAGGGTTGTTTGTTAAAGCATCCCTTATCTCTGTTTTGTCTCTCAAATGGAGTTTAAACACAATTATCTACTTAATATTTTAGAGAAGTTCTGAAGCTTAGGGAAAACTGATATATTGAATTTTATTTGGCAGTTTAGTATATTGCAAAGGACACTGCATTTCATGGAAAGCTGACCCAGGGACGTCAACAAGAGCCTCTGAGTGCTAATTTAATGCTTTGAAACTTCTCTGTAAGTGAAACTTTTCTAGCATGGTGTTTTGATTCATAACAGGAATTCCAGCAACGTCTTGTCAAACTCTCCTTTCCCAAATCAAGCTGCCTTGCAAAGTCATTAACAATTTTGCTTGATTTTTCAGGTGTTTTAAATGGACAGTATTGGTATTGCAAATCTCTCTATGCATCATTCTCAGAAAACACCCTAATGTTCAGTGACAGAACAGGGCTTCTCCCAAAACTGTGTGGAATAGCTTCTCCCTTCTTGTAGTTGTAGACTTCAACTAAAGAAACATAGCTTTTTTTATGTCAAGCTAAGAAGTGGTCACGGGTTTTGAACAGAATATCTGATTTAATTTTTGTTATTTGCTTAAAGGAAGACATTTTCACTCAAAGAAGGTTGCTTGATAAACTTTTTTGCAAACATTTAAAAACAGAATCAATTGGTAGGATGTGTTCCATAGTATGTTTGGAGGCAGAAAGATGATGAACAGATCTGCAAAAGTAGGAGGACAGTCTCTTAAATAAGCTTTTACTTTTTGTCCAGACATTTTAGAAGCTTCTAACTCTCATTTTGTTTGTTAATATTTTATCCTGATACTGTTTTGTCCCAAAGCTAAAGCTGAATTACTATCACCTGGGCAAACCCCTCAAGGGATGATTTAGAAATCTTTACAAAATCAAAGTAATTGCAAGATGATAAAATAATGAAGCATCTCAACATTTATTCACTTGGAATAGCTCCCAGATAAAGTACAGTAAAAAGAGTAATTTTGCTAGAATAATTTTCCTTTTGCTGAGCAGAAAAATATGAATGTAGCTGCTTACGATTGGAGTATCTTTAATGTAATAGTGTAGATCACTGTAAATGAGCTTTGTTTTGAAAGTTCAGTGATTTATAGGCAACATTTGAAGTCAGAATTTCTGCAAAGAGCAGAGGTCTCCAAGATAAGCAGTCTGTTGCCTGTGAAAAATGTTCAATATGCATATGGCTCCCTGTAGGTGTGTACGACATCTGTAGGCCATATAATGATTCACAATTTATACAGGAGTTCTAGTCATAATAAAGAAGCATAAAAGGAAAACAAATTTTTCACTTGCAGCCTTTTTGTATTAATTTTGATTGCTACTGTTAACAAATTATTCAGTCTAGCAATATGTATGCAAATAGAGGTGGGATTTAGAATACACAGACTAGGAAGGACTATGTTGTTTAAGGAATTAGAGACTTCATCTGAATTTCCCAAGCATGAAGGAGACAAAGTACGGTCCAGATGACTCATCTCCTCTATAGTCCAGCATTTCCTGGTCAAACACCACAACACAAGAACGGGTGAGAGCCTCCCTGAAAGAGACTGGAACCACACTCCTCTGCACTATCAAAGCAAAGAGAATCCAGTTGCAGCTCCCTGGCTGTGGTTTTCTATGTTGAATGCAGGGGACCTCCAGTAGCAGACAGCCATTTCTGTGGAGTGCTGGTCACACTGTATTTTTCTGGCTATTTTTCTTTCAAAGCAAGTGCTGCTACTTACTCATGCAAAAGGCTCCTCTGATTCTGTAAGTGGAGTGTGCTGGGGTAATGCCTCCTAGGAGCTGTATTTCAGTTTCCTCACATCTCAGGATTTTTTTTACAGCCCACGTAGCTGACAAGTGCTTAGACAGACATTCCCAGATGTGTCTCGCTGCCTTCACCATGTGCATGGAAACATAACACACGTAAAGACTTGGCACATCCAGGATAAGATGAGAGGGTACCCAGCTGTATTACTCAGGAGGTACCACAGCAACATTTCTGAATCCAAATGTTCAAACAAGCAGGAGTAATCTTAAGGAATCATGGAGAAGAGCACTTGTTCCTTCCTGTCAGGCTTAGCACATATGCACATTGCACTCAGATTATGGAAAGGAGTTGTAGGGATACCTGAAGCAGTGCTTATTTGTGCTCCTGTGGCTGATGGGTGATGGAGAGGATGCTGGTTTGCAGTAGACTCATCTGGAGCTGTATTAGCCAGAAAGGGAAGGTATGGTTTGGTCTGTCCTCTGCTGAGCTGAGTGGGGCTTGGGGCATTGGAATGTTTGGCCTGAATGCCAGAATGAGCTGCTGGGAAAAGGGTGCAAAAGGGAAATCTTTGCACATATGGACTGTTGTAAATTTTGTGACTTTTTTTTTTAATATGTAATTTATGTCCATTTCTACTATTCCCTCATGGAATAAGCACTAAGTGAAAAGTTAGTTCCTTTTACTTTTGTAACTTTCTCCTATGAGCCATTCTCTCTATTTTTGCCCATCATTTCCAGCATTATAATTATTTTGTAACTGATTTTTTCCAGTTGTATTTCTTTGAAAGATCTGTCCTGGCTTTACTGTGCAGTCCTAACATATTAAACAAATGTATGCCCTAAGCATTGTGTCAGGTTGATGTGAGTCCATGACAAATAGCCAACATTTTTCTACATCTTACGTGGATCTAAGACTGAGGGACAGTCATGTAATTCCTTATCACAGGCTTTCCCAGATATTCATAACTTTTACTGCCCAAAGCAGCTGTTACTAAGGTTGGCCAAACAAAGCAGGACAGAATTAGCATTTGGTATGTCTCAAGTTTCCCAATGTTGTAATCTATACTCGGAAAAATGATGAGTTGGAAACCAAAGGTCTCCTCTACTTTAAAAATCAAAGCTGTAGCACATTACATACGTACAGTCTTAATGGCGTACCTTCATCGTGTGGAAGCCAGCAATGTGTTCTGCACTGAAAAATCATGGTTTGTCCACCTTAATCACATTGCAGCAGACTCAGATTGTGCCTGGAAGTGTTTTCCCATCTTAAGAGCCAGAATGATTTAAAAAAACCCCAAAACCTGGTACTTTTCTGAAAGCTGTCAGCATCAGAATAGCAACAGTTGGGCTCTTTCCATCTGTACATTTTGTTGCTGGATTAATTTTAGATATGCTGCATATGGATTATGCATAAAACGTTGCTTTCCTGTTTTTGTTGTTGCTGCAATTAACTCCACTGTAAGTAACTCTTCTGGGGATATCATGGCCCAGCAAACAAGCCTGCCCTGACAGCGCTCTTGGCTTAGGGAACAGCAAACGAAGGCATGTACTGAAATCTAAAAAGTAGTTATATGTGTATTGAGAGGAGATATTAGTGATTTTAAATCTGCTTGTGGCAGGGAACAGGAGAGGCACAAACACCAGCACGGACTCCACCAGCCACGTGCTTTGTCTGGAGGGAAATGGGACTTTTGTTTTCTTTTAATAGAAGAAGTTGAAATCCTGCTTTAGGAAGAAAAGAACTCTTTGGTCATAATGTTCACATACGGTAATGTAAATGAAGCCAAAGAACAAAATATAACTTCTTTAGTCTTGGGACCACTTCTAGCACTGCATTGTTCTTGTAAAATATGTACAAAAATAAATACTCCCTTTTTTATAGCACTTAAGTAAAAGTTTTAAACATGGACATTTTTAAAGTAAGCTTTTCTTGAATATAACAAGAATAAATAGTTTGAAATGGTTGTTAAATTAGTGGACTAACATTAGGATTAAAAATCTCTTTGAGTTGAAGCTGCAGGGTGAGGTTCTTCTAACGTTGTCCATGTGCTGTGTGTGTCCTCTTAGGCACTACTAAGGGTTTTGTACTATTCCCAAGTTTTGGATCACAAAAATAAAGCACCCATAATGGACTTTCTCCTTGAAAATTATGGTATCATTTGCTCCAGCTGATGGAACTCACAGGGAGTAGATTTATGGTCAAGTTTCTTCTCCCTCTTTTTCCCTCCAAGGTGGAAAAAGTGATGACTTATTCCACCATGACTTTCTAAAATACCAAATTAGGTTTTCTATGTATGTCACAGCAGAACTCCAGGCAAACCTCTAGAATGGAGGGCAGATCCCCAAATGTAGTTATTGCTGATGGCTCCTGGTGGGGGAGGGATGGAGGTGTTTGACTTCTAACACAGGGACAGGCTATGTGTAATGGAGGTGCATCAGCTGCACTTTAGGGGAAGGGTATTTGAGGTATTTCATCAGCGATAAGTAACACTTTATAAAGTTGAGAGAGTGCGCAATGAGAATGAATGCCATGTAGAAACGTTTGCTCTGGAGTTGTGTGAGATGGTCTGAGCTGGTTTAACCACTCATCCTTTTGACAGAAGAGAGGCTCTAGACCTTGCTGGATCTTACACTGAAATAGTTCTATGACTGACCCCCCAGTTATGAGACCTCATCTTCCCTTGGACAGCTACACACAGATGCAGGATCTTCCCTCATGCCAAAGCAGGTCTCAGACAACCATTGCTGCCACTGGCAAGCCCAGTGAGTGATGGAGAGGGGACACAGTGCAGGATGGGCTCCAGCCAAGAGAGACAGGAGGCAGGGAGGAAAGCTCCCACTCAGGCAGGAATGAGCTCTTGGATCAGACATCACTTGTACCTTCTTTTTAAGGTTCACTGAGCCTCTTAAAATAGAGAAATGGTAAAATTGCTTTTAGACAAGCAATTTCTGTAGAGTTTGAGGGGTGATTGGTTCAATGGGTACTGCTGCTATCCACTATAGAAGGACTAAATGAAGAGAGAGAATTCGTCAGCTGGCTTAATTTTTGCACTGAGCCATGCAAATTTTCCTACTAAGGAAATCTTGTGGGAAGACATGGAAAGAAAATATGCAGGCTTTTAAGATAATGTATTTATTTTTATTTTAATTGGTAACCTGTGCGTACAGATCTTTCTAATTTCTCCCCCTTTGAATAAGCTATATATATTTTTGGATCTTCTTCTGGACTGTTGTGTCTGTTCAGCATCACATCCATGGCAGGCACACTGTATTTTTCTACTTAGGCTTGTCACTGTTCTGGTGCTGCCTGTGAATATTGGCATTTCAGCATAGATCAGTATGGCACAGAAGAATCACAAGAAAGAGTTAAGTTTTAGTACAACAGGCAAAATGCTTCTTCTGTGCAACTTTTTCTCTGTATCTATTTTTTTTAATTTCAAGTCTAAATTCTAATTAAACATTATAAATAGAATTTAAAGCGTGCTTTTCAGGATGACTATACACTGAGCTGAATAACAATGAGAGAAGATAAACATTAAAGTAGTCTTTCTTTAGTGCTTCCTATTAATGAATGCTAATGTGTCTCTTCAGACACTGTAGCATTACAGTTGCATTTATATGCCTTTTGGGGGCAAAGTACACATTACAGTGATTGTTACATGTTGAATGGCAGCCAGAATAGTAATATATATTTACAATTCTTTTAAAGGAAATGAAGTTTTATGTTATGCAGATTGTAAACTAAAGCTTGTGTCCACATAATGAGTCCTCCACTGCTGCTTGCATACAACACAGAATGCAGCTTTTTTTCCTCTCATGCTCCCTGGATGCTTCATTAAGTGCGAGGGCTGTTTGTGTAAGGCTGTTGCAAATTTAGACCCCACAGATTTCAGCTGATGCAGAATGATATGAATGCATGAACAACATGGGCAACTCCTACAAGTATTTGGAGTAGATAAATTTGTGGCTAGAAATCCTCATTACTCATATTTGCAATATTAAATTGGTGTTTATAGTATAATACTGAATATACCTGCTATACTATAGCACAAATGCTGTTATTTTGTGGGTTATGTTCTGCATGACATATGTTATAGCTTATATCCCTACAAATAATGATTACCAATTCTCTATGTAACAAATATCAGTGCATGTTGAGAAACACCCACCGTTTCCTGGATATGTCAGATTTTATCAATAGAGTTAAATTAAAATGGGTAAAACATTAATGCCCAGAAGGACAGATTAAGAAAGTGTGTTGATTATGTGGAGAGCATGCCCTCAGCTGTCTACTTAGTAGTGAAGTCTCTGATTTATGAAAAACAGAAACTGCGATCTTATATACCTAGACTAATTCGGGTAGAAAACCAGAAGTACAACCGATAAAAATTGATCTAATTAATAGCTTTGTACTTCCTCCAGTTATTTTGTTCTGTCATACTAAAGTTGTTTTCCTGCTCCCTTGCTGGTGTCCTGCTCTCCTTCTTAGGATGAAACCTGGGCTGTTTTGTGATATTGTTGCTGTAGTTTAAAGGCCACCACCTCACCCACTGCTTTGGGGCATCCAAGTGAGTGGTTTTGCTCTATATTTTTGATGTTTAAAGGACATCAGAGCTATTTCTTCATAAATGGACACACATTCCCTGGAGGAAGGAAATGAGTTACAGTTTTCTAGTATTTTCCATAGTTGTGGTCTCAGTTGCTCTTTGTGTTCCCACAGAATATCAATGTAACAACCCCATTTTCTTGTTAAATAATAAATGACAGTAAATCTCTACAATGTGTGTAGGTGAGTTAAGTATAAGAAACTGTCAAAGATTTTTGAAGGAACTCTTCTCAGGCAGGAAAAAAAAAATCATGAGAAAAATCATAAAGTTTCCCCTATGAGAGAAGCTCAGGGGTGAAGCAGATGGATGGACAATAAAGGCTCAGGATGCTGGCACAGTGATGTCAGAGATGACCAGCACAGCTGGATACTCCATTATGACTTGGAAGGACTAAATTATCCAAGGACATAATGGGCAATGAGAAAGCTTGCAGGGACAAAAGAGCGACCAGCACAGGATTAAATGGTGGAGCAGAGATGATCTACACCCATTTCATTGTATTAAATAGAGATAAAAAAGTTTCTAGATTTGAGGTCTAAAAAGGGTGAGTTTAAACATAATATATTGAGCTCTTGGAAGTGCACGTGGAATGACAGAAAGGACAATGCAGTCTTTCAGAACACTAGGTAAAGAAAACCAGCAAAAACTGCAAAAAAAAAAGCCTAAAAGGGCAGATCCAGAGGGATTGTGGAAGTTATTAATTAAAGGGAGAGTAATTTAAAAACTCCAGGACTATTATAAAGTATTTGTGAAAATAATGAGAATTTTCTTCAACTGAACTGGTGAGGTTGGGTCGCAAAATGGCCAGAAAATTTTTGTCTAGATCAGGACTCTTGGCATATATGAATTTATTTCAAAGTTTTAAAAGTCCACTTATCTGATCACCCACCAGTGAAATATCACTGAGACTTCTGCTAGAAGAGTAGGCTGTACCTGTAGTTTACAAAATCAAACAAAAAAACCCAGTTTATCTGAAATACTTGGCCTTAGGCTATTTAATTTCAGTGCATGCAATTTGCCTTCAAATGTATCTAACTGTGAAATGTTTTTAGGAATATGCTGATAGTAATATACCAGCTTGTCACCTTGGTTAGAAACATTTCTCTACAGAAAATATTCCTAGGAGAAATGCAAAAATCAGATTCCCAGTCATGGTTATCTCATCCTGACAGCATGCACTGTCACTGCCAAGTAAGTTGCCATGTCATTCTTGCCTAAATAGCTAAATGATAAATAGGCTTCTTTGGTTTTAATATTTTCTTTACATCTTTCTGTTTCTAGTTCCATTCTCGAATATTCACAAAATATGAGTATCACCTTTATTACAATTGTGCTATTATGATACGTTCATTTTTTTAATATTGGGGTTTACTTTAATAAAAAAATGACTGGTAGATAAGTAATAGAGAAGAATACTGCACTGCAAGTTA
Source organism: Sakesphorus luctuosus (assembly GCA_013396695.1). Lineage (NCBI taxonomy): Eukaryota > Metazoa > Chordata > Aves > Passeriformes > Thamnophilidae > Sakesphorus > Sakesphorus luctuosus. Next base: position 661,363 of record VWZD01013789.1, on the reverse strand, counting down.
AATTAAAAACCAGAATAACTTAACATTTTAAAGATTTTCTAAAGTGAAATGATACATGTAAAAAGATAACGGAGGAGAATAAAAATTGTGAAAAAAATAGGAATTAAACAAGATTATGAAAAAATATAGAAATTAAACAAGCAAACAAAAAACCAGCTTTTTTTTTCCCGAAGTTGCTTCCTGAAAATCCATGTATCTAGGATCAAAGGTCAAAGTGTATCATTAAAGTAGAGATCATCCCCTGTCCCCGTCTCCCATTGATACCTCTGTATGGACACTCATGATAAGAGACATGCTTATGGGCGAAGAAATTTTTTTTCTGTCTTAATGCAGAGAGAACTCCACAGTTACAGTCTCTTACAGATTGTTTTATTTAAGGCTTTAAAACAGAATCCTCAAAGACCATATCAAACAAATAGAAGTTGTCTTAGACACAGCCATAATAATTCTCCTCACTTTCCTCATTTTAGCCTAACCTGGGGCTCTGTTTCATCAGACCATTTTAGCTCCACTTATTCTTACTGATTTTAATGAGACTGACACATGATTAAATGCATGCTTATGTGCTTTGCTGACTAGCGAGGCAATTAAGTATATGCTTAAATGGTTTCCTGAAGCAGAACAATGTTCTGTTTGCCTTTTAAATATGGAAGTGTGTAACAATTGTAATCTCTATAGATATAGATGCACGTATATATATGCCCATTCCTGCTCAGGTGCCTGGCCTGCAGAGCAATAAATGCATTCAAAGATTTCCCAGAGCCAAGTTGTCTCACGACCGGAGTTGTTCCTCACCAGACCTTTGCCACATGGACCCTTTCACTATTAAAAAGTGTTCCACACCAGATCCTCTAGAGAGGAAGAGAGGACAATTTCATAAGTCTTCCTCCCTCAGTCAAACCTAACAGCCATATTCCATAAAAATTCAAAGTACAGTAAGTTCTGTTGTTGACTAGATTTTAGGTCAGACAGAAGGGACTATAATAGTGTTGTCAAACTTCACCATGTATGACGAGGTAATCAACTATCATCTCATCTTCTGATAGGTTTATTTGGTGCCTTATAGCTAAAGGTATTCAATAGACTTGAGAAAATGTAGGAGTATTCTCTGACAAGCTTGCTGTTTCCATTTTGGGAAGGGCTGCAGCTGTGCTTTAGTTCTTTTCTTACCTCTAAATCTCCAAGTTCCTGCTATTCTCATGCCTTTTACATCATGAATTTTGCTGTTCTGTTTTCACTGTATGCTCCTGCTTTTCACCCATGTTAATCTTACACTGTGTGGTCTCTTTTCAGTTCAGCCTGCGTTTGTTTCTTTGCTTCCACCATGAGTTATACCTTTCTGTGCACACTCTCAATTTCAAGCCTCACTTACTTTATCCCATTGATCCATTACATACAGTGCTTAGAGTACAAGCTGTAGCGCACATACAGCCTTCTGTAAGGCCCTGTAGCATTCCCACTCGAGAATTTATAATACCTTGTAGTCCATGCTGTTAGCTGAATGAAGGAGATGAATTTGAGATTCAGTTTATGCCACATTCTCTTGTTCCACTTTACTCCAGCTGTTTCTTATTTTTCAACCATCCTTCAGAGTTAAGGAATCAGATTATGTCTGTGTGAAGACAGCTCCATGTGTGTATACCCCCAAGCAGGTACATGCAATAACTTGGTAGAAGGACAAAAACTCTGCTCAGTCTCTCTGAGAAGGAGACTGAAGCTGTCCAGGAGGAGCACTGAGTTGTGCTACTGTGGTGGGTAAGCACACTGGTGTTGATTTATCCTGCTACTATTATGCCTTGTCCTGTAGGAATGTTATGCTTGAGTTGTAATAGCTCTGTATTGTGCACTGTGAGCATCTTCACTATGGACTCGCTTGGTTTCACCTGGACTCTCTTAAAGGAAAGTTTTCTAACAAAGTGCTTGGTGAATTTATAGTTTGCAACCTCTGTCTTTACCTGCTTTTCTTGGTTTGACCCATTCCGCACATATGGCAAGTCAGGAGGCATCGGACTTGGGCCGATGGTAGAGTTTGAATCTGGAATTATCAGCACAAAAAGATCAAGAAAGAACCAAGCTGAAGTACCAACAGCCAAAGCCACAGCAAGTTCAGTGAAAGTGAAGGTGAATGAGGGTTTTGGTTTGTGATACTAGGTTAGAACATTAAATGTAGTAAATTTTGATGCAAGAGAGCTCTTTATGACTGAAGAATGATTAAAAAAATCTTCCTAATTATGCTTGGAGATGCAAGGAGGTTGATAATTAACCTATAGATGCTAAACCTTTTACGCTGACTTGAAATTGAAGTACCAGTTATTAATATTACTTCCTACACCTTCAGAAACAAATAATTACCCTTTATTGAAAAATAGTTTCGTTATGTGATATTAAGCACAGTGGAGTTAGGAAAACAGCAAATGCATGTGTTAACAAACTAGCCCTTTCAAAAGTTGTTATTCCAGAAAGCCACTCATCCCCAAAGGGAACAATTAAGTAGCTTGTAGCAAATTCAATTTTGTGTCATCCTTCAAAGTAACTTATGCTGTTATTACATACCTACATTGAACATTCTGCTTTATTGCTGATGTAAGTTGGAAAGCTTAAGCATAAGGCCACCGGGCTCTTCTTTAGTTCCAGCAGTGCAGAAGCCTCTGGACCACAGCCTTACCAACCTATATGGCCCTGTGTTTTACTTTCAATAACAGTGGAGAAAACTGAGACAGGTTTTGATTTATCTCTGAATTTTTAGAGTTCTACTGATAAATGCATAAATTCCATATTTCCCCTTCTACTATAAATGTGGGGTTTGCCCCCAGGTGATGATTTGTGTAGACTGATTTTAGATTTAACACAGCCTTCATTCACAAACTTCTGCTCCCTTTTTAATATATAACAAGACTCTGTTAAATATGTAACATCAATGGGGATATTTATGAAGGTTATAATGCAAAAAAATGTAAGGTAATTGACATGTCAGCCTCAATGGCCCATGAAAAACTAGTTTAGGATATAAGAGTATCAGGACAATGATTTAAATGAAAAAGAAATTATGTTGGAGTAAATCCTTTATCTAAGACCTTCCCTGTTAGGTAAGAACATGTGCAAGGTAGGAACATTCCTTTAAAGTTCAAGAAATTACAATTTTGTCAGTGACAACCTGTGGTCTACGTTTACCACCACTTTGCCTTAGCAAGGCTCATACTATTTAGTTGAAGTATCAAATTGCAAATCTGATACCACAATGTTTTTAACTGTCTGGGTAGCTATTGGTAAATATGGTCTCAGATAAGATGTCCTGGTTTGGGTTTTCTCAGTTTAATTCACTGTAAAACCAGGAAAGCTGCTTTTCTTCTTTGAATCCATAAAGTGTGCAATTATTTGATACCAGTCACTTCTGAAACACTGAGGAACAGAGGCACCAGTAAACTATTAATTCAGCTCATTAAAATACAGCTCCTGTCACCAGAGGTTAACAAATCACTTAGTTTTAGAAGTGCAAAACACTTATAATCCTTTCTCCTTTGTGTTATGTAGCAAATCAATTATAAAGTGGTGTTTCTCTTCAAATTCATTAAACTTCAATTTCCATTCTAAAAACAGTTTGATGTATAACACCTGTTAAAGCAGCTTGAATCTGTAGCCTAGATCTGTTAATATTCCATAAGAAATATATTTTACCTGCTACAAAACTTAAATTTTAAGATTCTGAGCACCTGTGCATTAAACTATATAACTTGTTGGACATTCACATCATGTTCTTTTTGTCAGCAAAGGCAAGTATCAAATTTAAAGTAAAGGCTATATCTGCAAATCTGTACACGTTAGTAGTTTCTAAATATTGAGAATTACTTCTATTGAAAGACAGCAGACAGTACAATTTTAAAGACTACAACTGGTTTTTTAACTCAAGGTATTTTGCTTGCTGGTTTAAATCTTAAGTAAAAGGGTGTTTTAAGAATTTCAGTTTCCCAGTATTGCACAACCACTAAAAATTGGTCTAACTGCTGATTTTCAGAATAATTTTAAAGAGAAAGAAAACTTCTGAAAGCATAAAATTTTTTTTGTGCTAAATTATCATCACAGAAAACTAAAAGAGGTGAACGAAGGTAAACTTTTCTGGCCTCTATGACTTTTCAGTAAGCATAAACTAAAATTTATTAATGGCTGCTAACATGGTGACCAGGATACAGGGATGCAGAGAGATGCACAGTATGTTTCATCAATCACAGGTCCATCATCTTGAGGTAGTTATGTCCTTGAAAAAAGTCCATAATTTAAAAAAAGTGTGCTCTGACTCTTCCTATAAGGAAAACAGTAATCCTCTCCCTTCTAATAAGGAGCTTCTGGAGTTTGCTCCGTGGGTCCTCATGGACTCAAATTAACCAGCCAGCAGACACACTTGTGTGGCACCAGCAAAAGGCAGAGCTGCTTGTTTCCACTGTAATCCACAAAGAGTTGATGTCTCCCAGTTTCCTCCAAAGCCCTTACTAACTAGGAAGGAAAATTCTGTACTACAAATTAAAACAGTGGAAATATATCTATCAAATGTCAGTTGGAGGACAGAGATACCCATACAAGTTTGTACCCCAAGAAATCTCAGGACCATTTTCTCAAATAAAGGCTTCATCTTTCTCTGTGTTTTATCAGAACTAGTCAGTCTTTTCTACCACTTTGTTCACTAAACCACAATTTAGGGTCTACAGGCTGTAACAGAAAGATAAGAGTTTGAAGTCTAAATGGAAAAAGGTTTATCTGTGTGAGCTGCAGTTTATGGAACGATAGCAGATAAAGAGAAATATATTTTTGGAGCTCATCCAGGTTATTTGTCCTCTAGGTATGTGTTTTACAATCTGCTGTGCCACTTAACCAGCTAATTAGGAAGGCCAATTTAAGGAAATGGAGAAAATTCAATTTATTTACAGCCTCTGCTAGGTGATAATTTAACAAACGATGTATTTTCATTCTGTCAATTATCTGAGACAGTTCTAAAGGGAGCATTTTAATGACTATAGTGTTCCTTTGTGGCAACAGAATAATCTTGAACAACAATTTAAAATTTGCTTTGATATAAAATATTTTTTGCTTAGTCTGAAGATCTTGCACTCAGAAAAGTTACATTGAGCAGAAGGATGAGAGACGCCATACGATAAGTTATCTTAAATTCTCAGGTTTTCAATATTGTATTTTGATATTTTTTGAGATGTTGCCTACGCTTCCCCTGGCAAATCCAAGCTAATACTATGTCAAATATTAGTGTATTATATGCACAGGTACTTTTTTAGCTTCAGTTATGCTCTGTGAAAGTATTTATGTCATCTAAATTTCTGTGGATAACCAGGAATCAGGGATAAATTGGCTAGGACAAATCCAAATAATGGAGCTTTCCCATTTTCTGTTATGAATTCCAACTACTGAGTGCAAGGATGCCAAGTGTTCTTCGTAAGGCCTCACTGAAACAGTTCATATCGTAGCAGTGTTAGTGTTATGGCTGAAGAAGTGCCTCTAGTCTGAAGCCCTCTTTGTAAGTAACATTTTTCTGGTTATGCTTAATGTGTATTCATAGCACCTGCTCAATATTTTATTAATAGACAAAATATCAGTGCTGTCTTATTACAGCCCTGCAAACCTTCAGCCATCCTTTATATAGGAGGAAACTTCACTTTTGCATTTTGAGAGTGTATTTGTAAATCAGAGCATGCACTTACACTGTACTAAACAACCAGAGCATGGTCACAGTATCGCAGCCCTCTCTGGGTTTATCTGGCCTGCCTTCCTCCTGGCACACCTTGCTACTTCTCATTCTGCCTTTTCCTTAGTGGGAAATCAGCTATTCTACGTTTTCATAAAGCATGTAGAAGGAAGACATCCTAGTCCTGCTGAGGTAAAATTTAATTAATAAATGAACCTAAGTAAGATGATCTTTAAAACTAAAGTATGGTTACTTTTGCATGGCATATGTCAACTGCTGATCAAGGTCAAAGACACAGTGATGGAACTGCAGTGTAAGGGAAGATGTATCTGCCTACAGACTCTGGCTTTATAGTGGGGAGCTAAGACAGGGTATTTAGAGCTGTCTGGAAAAGAGGGCCTTAAGGGTGCAAGGAAAACTTGGAAGTACAGCACAACAATAAATTCAGACAAAGGTTTTCCAGGACAGTTCTAAAAGATAGGAGGCTTTGATAAGAAACATCAATATTTTATAGAGTTAGAAAACCACCTTGCAAAAACACTTTGAGAAACATTGTGGAGAACTGACCTGCTGAGACAGACAATTTTCTGAGTGGAACGTATGCACCTATATAGGATGAAATTATGTGAGGAAAGGCATTTATTATCTGTTGGCATGCTCAGATATTCATAGTAATGTGTGTAGCTGCAATAGCTGCTGATTATTTCAGCATGAGTTTTAAATGAGTAATCAATAATGGATCAAAATGTCCATAATATATATCAAAACTTTGGTATACAGTGAGAACTTCATATGAACAGGTAGTGGACATATGGCCTTTGAGAGGTAAATATGAACTGGTAATTCAAACAGCAAGATAAACATAGAATTCAAGGCTTTAGATGAACAACTGAAATATACACCTTGTCTGATTGTTTACACCTTAAAAAATTTGTGTGTCTATTTGCAAATTACCGGTAAGACTGAGGATTTTTCTTGTTTACCATAACTCCAATATGTATCATAAGCAAGGCATTACGACTTTTGCTAATAGAAACATGTCTTCAAATACATAAAAGTGACAACTTGCAACAGAAATTTTGAGTTGCCTCTGGTAAACTATATTAATGAATACAATCTTTCACTGTAAAATAATTTCTATCCCTGTGCTAGCTGCACAGTGGTTCTATGAACTTACTAATTTTCATTACATCTTAATTGATCCTCAGAGAGAACAGTATATGTTTTATTTTAGTTAATTATAGTCAGTAATATCATAACTTCATCTCTGTGTGTGTTCCAGCGTTAAATAATAATTGCATCAAATCCAATATAGGGCTTAACTTTTTAGCTACCTCTTTCCCAAAATAAAATGAAAATGCTGATGTTAGGTATGCAGGCTTCTTGTGTAGTTTCTGAGGAAGGGCTGGGAGCCTCAGGGTAGGAGCTGAGAGCAGTAAAACTTCCTTCAACTAGCCATTGTAATGCTCAGTGTTATACCTGAAACAACTTTCTGGAGTTAGGATATGCTACTTTTGGGTTCATTCCTAGAGCATTTATGCTCTTTCCTTTCAGGGAACCTCTGTATTTTCTTTGAAAGGGCAGTTATATTATGGGCTTAAAAAAATACCATGTTTATGGCACTCTCTACAAACAGTGATTCTTACCCTAAGAAATCTCATCCACAGATGTCTCTTGATAAAGCACTGAATTACTGAGGTGGTCTGACTTGGTAGTGGAATGGTTTCCCATTCTGCTATTGAAGGAATGCTCTTTTATGAGGAAAGATTGGAGATCTGTGGAACAAACAGCATTTCTAGAGGCTTGATCCCCTAGGATGGGATGACGAAGCTGATCTGCAAAACATCAAACTTGAGTCCTGGTTTCTGCTCTCAGAATTTTATCATCATCTTTGACTTTTATAATACATTCACTGGTTATAAAACTCCTTAACTGTAAATTAACATTTACAAATACAAGGCTATGAAGTCATATACCCCTTCAGCTCCGGTTTGATCTGATTAGTACTGAATTGCTTTCTGCAAAGGGTTTACCCCAGAAGGAACAGACACTCAGAATAGCTGAAGTGCTTTGGGGGTAAGGAGGTTATGGATTTGATGGGAGCCCCAATGACAGGTTTTCTGTGTGCTGAGTGAGTGGCCTGACCACTTTATAAGAAACATAGATACCACTGCTGTCACAAACATCTTTAAAAGGAGGTGACTGGATTTGTGACATGCGGAGCTGTGGTTCTGCTGGGTGCAGAGTCCTTGTTCTCAGCCTGCACCGGATTGGCAGCTTGGACAGATGATCACCTGTATATGTTGGCTGGTTCTGGCTCTGCAGCCCTCTTTGCCTTGCTGGAGCTTACAATCAATCAGAGAATCGGCTGTTTGGGGTTGCCCATGCTAGGGCGGGTTTCACTGGATCACAGTTCTAGAAATATTTCATTCAATCCCACAAAATCATTCTTCTCAGGGTATTTTTTTCTTACGTGTATCATATTTCTGATAAAAATTTAATATTTCTTGGTCATATGTATGTCAAAACTAGAGCTTGGTTTCACTTTGTTATCACATTCAAATTTGAAAACAAGCTTTTCCAGTGTGGCAGCTCTTAGTGATTTGAAATAGATAGCAGCTTTCCTACTGTTTTTCTCTTTGCTTGCTTCTTAGCCTTTCTGTCTTTTTTCAGGAAACCAATCACTCACCATATCTTTGTCTTCATAATGTTTTTGATGAGACGTAAGTTTGTAGTGGGGCATTTTTCTCCAATGATTCATCTATAAATCATGCTAATCAATAAAATAATTATATTTAGTTAATTGCCATCCACTTGTAAGTTGTTATTAAAATTTAGTTTCCTACCAGTAATTACTTCTCAGAAATCATATTTTATTCTATCTGTAAATCTACTGTGCTGTTCATAGTGCTGTTATACCTGTGACATTGTAATAGTAAGAGTGAAAATCAAATCAACTTTCTGCTGACAGAATAAGAGTAGTGAATGTCAAACTAATGAATATAGAGTGGGCATATGTAAATAGCCTAGGAGAGCAGAAAGGTTCCTAACATTTCTCATTTTAGGCATAGATCAATCTGAGTTTCAGCATGTGAAAGACCCTTACATGGTTCATCTGCACTGGCTGTAACTTCATCAGAATTTGTTTTAAAAAGTGTTTCCTATTCTTGCTAAAAGCTAACTAACAGTTAACAAATGTCCAGCTTGACAAGAACAAATTAAGAACTGGGATAGCATAAAGATTCCTTTCTGTTCAGGGAAATGACAGCTACAGTCAGAAACATGGGAACTGAAGAGGTGAGGCTTTTTGGCTCTGCTCCATTCCCACCACATGCCTCAAAAGGAGCTGGATGTGACCTTTCACACAGGATACTTCTTCAGGACAAGAGGGGTAATTTTGACCTGTTTGAGCCCTGGGAAAAGGCTTGGTGACCTGGCCTTGCGAGTGGGTTTTTAGGGCTCACTGAACTCTTACCCCTTAGCAATTTGTGCTGGCAGGGGCAGCTGTGCCCCAGAGCAGGAGACATGGTGTGTGCTCCATCTTGCTCAGTGCCCATGGACTCTGCTCCCTTCCTCATGGATACAGCACAGGGAATGCTGTTGGGGAAGAAACATGCCTTGTGGTACACTCCCCAGATGTACCTCTGGATTCTGGCAATGGGAAGGAGACCCAGACTGAGGACAGGGGTATAACCTGCTTGTTTGGTTTCCATTTTTCTGGAGAACTGCATATAGACACTGGCTGGCTCAAATATGTCCTTCATTGGCTTTTCTCTGATGTGATTGGCCATCATCGTCTGTGCTGCTGTTTTTACATCTTTAATCTTTCCTGAATATGGTAATTAAAACCATGAGAAATGAGGTTTGCTCAGAACAACTCAAATGGTTACATGCAAAACTGATTTTTTGAGAGCAGTTTCAAAATACTTTCTCTTCTAAAAATCTCTTTTATGATATGTTGAAAAAAAAAATTATCATCTGTGGCTGTCTCATCTATTGGTTTGTTTTTATTCAGATGAAAATTATCTCTGCTTATATGACTAAATATCTAACTTGGATACCTGGTATTTTTAACAAAATAATTCAGAAAGGTAGTCAACTATAGGAGATGTTGGCTAGAGAAATAAGCATTGATTCAACAAAGGAAAAAAGAAAACAATTGCATCATTGAAACATATTATAAAACATCTGAATAGTGCTTTCTGAGGATGTCCCAAGATTGATGCCCTCTGTGCTTTGAAGAGATCATCACAGACAAGAGATTACATGGCTTATGTGCGTCAAGTAATTGGAAAAAAATATATTTTCTATCTTTTGATATCTTTCAGTCTTTTCTGGACTGAAATGCAAATAAAATTTTTGGGCATTCTTCCTTCTCTGAAAAGGCTTGAATAGATGAAATCAGCTTTTGTTTAGGGACAATCAATCTTGACCTGCTCAGTATGGCCTGTGCCAGTGCTCCTTGTATCAGTGCCTGTGCTCAGCAAACCAAACCACCCTTTCCTCAGGACAGACATTAAAATTTCCTCTCTCTCATTCTTTCAATTCAGTGCTATCCAACAAGTGTAAATACCTTTCTTTAACATTGATTTTAATGCAGTAAGGATTTTAAATTACTTGAGCTGGAAAAAAGCAGACATTTTTGTAGATGAGAATGTCTTCCACGAATCTAAATTAAAATCACTTAAACAAATGGATTCTCTATTTTGTATAGCCTTAGTTCAAAGAAAGCACATGATACAGGGATTAGTATTCAGTAGACTTCTTATTTTATTGTATAGAAGTAATTATCTTTTAAATACTATCCAAATTAACATTATAATATTCCTCTGGGCTTATACATTCTAAAAGCATAATATAACTCAGGACCTAATACAGAAGAACCTTATTTCCTTTTCTGCAAAATTAGCCTGCTGTATAAATTTGAATAATTTGCAATGCAAGTGTCAGAAATTCTTTTTTTTTTTTACAAAAAACTCATATTACGACAAAAGACACTCAGTGCTTTCAGCACAGGCCACTTAGAATTTGAAGAGCTTAATTGCCTTATATCTGTATTCCTTAGTAAGGTATTTGTGGGCCATCTTTTTTTGTTAAATGTCTTTTTGTTTTACTAGACCTTATCAAGGTAAAATACATGAGCTAAAATAGAGTTACAACTCAATCCACTGGTGACTTTTGCTTATTAAAAGTCCTAGATGACTGAAAGAATATTTAAAATTCACTTTTATCTATTAAAATTATCAAGAAAATCTGATGGTTTTTGTATTGTATGTAGATACAGCTTTTGTACTTTCACATAAATTTTTTCGTAAGTGCATCTTGTGGTTATAAGAACTTTCTTATTTTATCATTGTATTTATTTTTTGCTCAGGTCTGAAACAAATTAATCAATTTCTCATATGAATAAAACTAGGTAATTTAGCAATAACTTAACAGCAAAATCCAGGGGACAACTAGGAAAAGGCTTTTAGTTTTTTAGAAAACAGAACAACCTGGATAAAGAACAGGTGATGAGTGAAGGACAGGGGAGATATAATAAAGGTGTAACTGTTCCACCAAATATCTCAGTGGTCTGTTGACCCCAGCAAGTTCGGGTAACAAGACAGGCTGGGCTGGATGGTGAAAGATGAAGGGCTTTGCAATTTTTTAAAAAATTAATTTTATTTATTAAAAGTGACAAATGCAATGATAACTACCATAAGGCAGCCCTGTGAAAATGCGAAGTGCTCAATGTCACATCCCAAAACAAGTTTGGTGACAGAGCTAGAAAGGCATCTTCTGCAACCCCAGAACAGTGAGTATGAGCCTTATTTTGACATCATTCACTCTGCTGGTTTTATATCTACAGCTTGGGGACTTGGATTATCTCAGTGTGAGGCAGGTCCGTGTGCTGGCCTTGTACTACTGGCTATAGGAACTACTGAAAGCTCAACTCCTTATGGAGCCCAACAGGCCATCCAATCTCTTGACTTCTTTTGATCAGTCCTCTTTTTTCTCTAATCTTCTAAAATATTGTATGCATTATTCCCTAGCATTGAATGTGTATTTAGCCTTGAGTGACTCTTCCAGTTACTGTGCACATTTATGTGTTGGTTTGAGAGGGGAGAGACCTGGCAGTTACAACAGGAAAAGAAGTGAGCTTCGTCTCTTATGACAAAGCACCTGAATTCTGTAGTTCCCAATGCTTGCTGTGTTATGTGTCTGAAAATTCCTGGATGAAAAACTCTTCATGGAAAAAAAACCAACCAAACAAAAAAAAAAAACAACAGACAGAACTGCAACTTTATAGGTCCTTTATGCCACAACCTATCCTAAAATATCCTCATAATTTCTGCACAATTCTGGGAATGTAACCGGTATTGGAAGAAGCAAATGTTTTATCAGGTAATATCAGTTTTTATTGCCTTCTTCTCATGAGGCAATACCATTCCAAAATATGAGGGATGGATGTCTGTGTTAAATATATGTATAGATATATCTAACTAGAATTGTAGCTCCCTAACAGCTAAAAGCTCTCTCTGATTCTTTTGCCCTCCATTAAGTTTCTTCTAAAGTATACATTTTTACTTAAGCTTAAAATAATGACTAAAAATCCAATAATTTTTCACAGAAAAAATTCACTGGTAGCATTTTGTTATTTGTGGGGGAGTTTTAATCCTTCAAAATATTCATGACATATAATTTTTCCATTTCACTTCAAGTTCAGGTTTTGACACAGTATCAGTAACAAGAAAAATGACAGTCTAATTCATCACAGTAAAACTGATTATTCGCCTTCGTGAAGTGGACATGCAAGTGAGACTGTAAAGCTTGAAAATAAGTTTTAAGGTTTGGGGTTTTTAAAAGAAAAAGAGCTTTTTTGTTTTGGGCTTTTGGTTGGTTTTTTTTTGTTGGTTTGTTATTTCTTTGTTTGTTTACTATTACATTTACGGATCTATCCTCTCCCTTTCTCACTAGGTTCAGTTATAACATTATCTGCCAGTGTAGTTTTGCCTTCGTCTGTTTCTCTGAATGTGTTCTCATGTAATGCAACCAGAACTGGTCCATAACTGGTCCATAACTGTCCCATTTCCTGTCAAATACTTAAAGCTAACCAATTAAAAAGCATTTCTGAGTAATTCCATTTGGGAAATAAAGCAAATTATAGGACTCCTTTTGTTTCAAATGCAGAATTCACAGTGATTAGTTTTATCGGTAAGATACTGAAAAGAGCCTTGCTGATCTAGTACAATGAAAATCTGCTGCTCCAGTGCTCTCTTGTGTAACCACAGGATAGGATGTCAGGATAGTGTGTAGAAGATGGGTTAGGCTCTCTGTGCTGGGTTTCACACAGGCTTAACACATATTAATTTGCTTCCCATACTTGCCTCTTGCCAATAAGAAACCAACTGGCCTGTGTTAGCACACGTGGTGCCTTATCTAGATAACTGTTGTGAACTTGTGTATTAACTTACACAAAGCCATAATGCCATGGTAGTCAGTGGGTGATTTACCAGGAGCATTTTGGTTAAACTGCAAGTAGGAGACTGTGTTATCACAAATCCCACAGCTGTGGAAACAGGGCAAGTGCTCATCGAGATGAGCCTTTGAGGAAGGGATATGCCTTTAGGAATGGGATATGCCACTGCCTTGTGGATTGTATAACTATGCATAGTTTAAAAACTCTGAGAGGAAATGAATATAAGAAGCTCAATAAACAAAAAGGTTCAAAGGCATATTTAAGGAACAATTCCTTAAATCAATTTTCTCTGGGACAAATGTTCATTAATACTTGCCTATTTAATTTTTGTCAAGCCAAAGGGATCTATTTTAATTATAACAAATCATTGGCAGAAATAACACTTCTTAAACATATTTTTTAAAATAATAAAAGTTATAATTCTCTCTCTTGATAGCCAGTAAGAAAAAAAGCAAAGTTCTATGGAAATTCTCTAGCCTTTTATATGTATTTGAATTGAAATGATAGAAATTTATAAATTGGCAGGTCCTGAAAATCACATTAAAGCAAAGCAATCGTATTTGTAAATTAGCTGTGGTGTAACACATGTGCATTCTAATTCTGTCCCTTCACTTTTGTCATTGCATAACTGAAAGCAGCTTTTAAAAATGTTTGGGAGAACATACTACATATATGTTAAAAAGTAACAGACATTTAATACAATAGAATGCTTTTACAAAAGATTGCTCTTTTATTGTTGTTATTCTCAAACCCATTCCAGGTGCATAGAGTCTCTTTTATGTAAGCCCTGGAAGCCTCCTCAGACCCAGCAGTTGCCTGAAAAGCTCTTTTTGTAGTACAAAAAAATACATTCAGTATCACTGACAATCCCTGAATATTAATACTAATGTTATGACTCACAAGCATAGTAAACATATGAATACTCTTCGACATTGTTTAATGTGGTGGAAGTCTGTACAATGCTCTGTCTTTGAGTTTTAGTTGCATGTTTTTCTCCCCAACCCTGTGCGCCAAACTCTTATTGCTGAAATGATTTGGCATTCTCAGGCAGAAAACTATTTTCATTTGTATATAGCAGCACTTCCCCTCGTAACAACAAGATGTGACTACTTCCAACAGAAATGTATTAATGTAATGTATCGAGCTCATGAAGTATTTTTAGCACATTTCCATCAAAAGAGGATGAAGTATGTTTCATAAATCTATCCAGTTCTTCAGAAGCCAACTCTTCATTTTTCCTCTTCCTGTTCTGGCTTGGCTTTTTTCTGGCTGCTTTAAAGCACATTTGGTCATGACTCTTTTTCCCTGAAGAAATCAGAACTTCTCCTGTATTTAAAAAAGGGGCTGAATTAGAGGAGAAATATCCTGGAGCAACTAAAAGTTCTGATACATACACCACTGAAATGAACAGAAACATTTCTTAAGAGGCAATTAGATCATGTCTGTGGAGACAATTCTCAGAGGTCGCATACAAAGGAAGAAGCCAGGGGACAGTGGAGCATTCTGGGGGCTTTCAGTCCCTTTTACTCATCATATTTTGGGTTCTTGTGAGAACTGAGGAACTTCCTTTGCCATTTTATGCAATTCAGAGTCAAGAGCCCAACATTACTTCAGAAAATGTAGGTGGTTGTACTGAGAGCCCCACATTTGGCCCAAGTTAAAAATTAGATATAATGGAAAGATAAAGGTATTTTTAAATGCTATCTTTTAGCTAATCACAGATTTCTTTTAAAGCCAGATAAAACTCTGGACTTCAGGTAATTTGCCCTAAGAAATGTCTTTGTCCGTTAGGTATCACATTATTTGGAGGAGCAATTTTAAAGAAAATACAAGGAAAAAAGCCGAAGTGTTATTTCAGTATTATGGCTAAAAGTTTGCTTTTAGCAATCTCTTTGTAATTCCATACCATTTTGGTGCGGATGATTTTTGCTGTTTTCTAGGCTGACAGATTATTTTGGAAAGAGAATGCTCATCTTGAAAAAAAAAAAAAGGCTATTTTGCAGCATTAACTTTATATGTCTAATCGAACATCTGAATTTTTTTTCTTGTAAAGACAAGTAAAAGGTCTTAGCATCATTTTCACTTGCTGCATTTACTTCTTTTTTTGAAGACAAAAAGAAAATGTATGGATTTATCAAGAGTACTTACTGTGTACAAGCCAATTAAAAAATAAGTAATCTGTAAGGACAAGGCTCTTTTAACATTTGCAGCAAAATATCCAAAAGGTTTCCAAGTTCTCTGTATGTTCCCCACATTACTATTTCTTCAGTATCAGGATAAATGTTTGGGCTTCTTCCATGCCCTTAGCTTGAGGGGGCAATAGATACCTTGAGTAGGTCCTGCAGAGTGTATCAGTACACAGAAGGTACATCCTCCTTACAGCAAATACATGCTGAGTTCAACAGACTGTGAAACCACAGACTCTTGCTCCAGCATTCCCTAGAGAAACTCACCATTAATTAAATATGAAAGGAAAACAGTTCCTAAAAGTGTTGGCAAGTAGCTCCCAGGCTGAAAACACACTACTAAGGTATTTCCTGTATTTCTATGAAGCACCTGTAATATTTTGTCCTTGTGCTGTTTAAGTCTTCAGATTACAGCAGTATCATCATTGGTTTTACTTACTGGGTGGAGCTACTTTGCTTTTACAGCTGTTGTTAGGAAGTAGATATTCATTTAATTTGTCTAATTTTACCTTTTCCTTGCAACCATCTTCAGGATGGTAGATTTGACTGAAGAATCTCTGCTGTTTTAACACAAACCTGCTGAAATCCTGGTTAGTTTAGGAAAAGATGTGAAGTTTTCTGAGACAATAGTGAGCCTATCCAGATGCATTCTTCTATATTGTTGCATGCCTTAAAACACACTTTCTCCAGAAGGGCTCGATTAAGTTTACTGCAGTGCCTTGCTGTTTCTTCTCTTGCAGAAGGTAAAAATAAGTACACTGTAAACACAACTTTTTGGAACTAACAAGACCACACAACTACTGAATTAATGAAATATTGTTGGTTTTGACTGGGTAGATAGAAAACTAAAAGCAAAATATTTATTCAGTCTGGTATGTTGGTTTATAGAACTGCATGGTCTCTTCTGGAAACTTTGATACATTTGTATGCTTTCTTTTTTTCTGAAGTAACATGACTAGTTCTATGCAAAAGATCGCAAATGACAGAAATAATCAAAACACTCAAATTTACACAAAGTGACATCTACCTTCATAGAAAACCTGAGATTGTCCAATACTTCAAGCATTTCACACTCTGTAGTTAATTTGGGACTTCTCACATCCCAGACTGTGGCTTAAAGATGAGACAACTGAAATCCTCCAAACCTCCCATGAGTGGGGTTGCAGAGAGAGCTGTCACCAGTGTCCACATCCTTTTGTGACTACAATTTGTGAATTTAGACAACATAAACTCGTTTTTAAAAAGAGAAGGATTGTCTTAGATTTGATGTCAGCAGATCTTACCTAAAGTCAAGATCCTCTTCATGCTGCTACTAATTTTTATTTTAAATAATTTTTGTTAAATCCAGAGCAGTGGTAACCTGCAGAGCCAAGGTTCCCTTTAGACAATGAAGCAGCAACAGTCTCTTCATTGGGATTTTACAGGTATATTTTAGAAAGGTTTGTGTCTTTATTCTCAATATTTTGAATATGTACCTTTGTTGCTTCTAAGTTTTTGCATGTTTTCCCAAAAGTAACTATCGCAAGTCTGAAACTTAAAGCAGCTTCCACGTCTTGCTTCCAATATCTCACCTTTTGCTTTCTGTCTCCTCATTTAGTCAGTGTTATGCTGGCTTCCCTGTGCTCTGACTGGTTCTAGGAGTTTTTTAGTACCATTTTTTTAACAAAACCATCTACCAGGTTCACCTCTCTTGCTTTCTTCTAGAAACATGTGTAAGAACACACAGCCCCAAGAGTGCAGCCTCCTCTTGGCTTTGGTGAAAGCACATATGTTGATGCAGATTTCTCACTTACCCATTCGTATGTTACCCCTTTGTCAGATGTGTGGTGAGTTATCTATTTATTTGTCTTTTAAAAAAGTAAAACGTCCTGTTCAAGAACCCAAGCAACTATTTCCTTGTTCTGCTCCTTCTTATCTGTGTGCTTGGGCAATGGGACAGTCTTCTAATCTTTGTGACATCTTTACTTTTCCCTTCAAATACAGCACCATCTAACAACAGCTTCAATCTGCCCATGTTTTTTGGTTTGGCTATATGAAGAAACTTGGGGGGGGAGGGTTGGTTGTTTCGGTTTAGTTTGTTTTTATTTTCTCTCCAAACACGTCCAGACATAAAAGGTCACTTTTTATCACCAAAAACTTGAAGGGTTGGTACCCAGCCCATAACAACTTCCTCTTTCCTGAGCTCTCATTACCTGAAACAGACTGTGGAGGAAAGTTGGAGTCTGCAGGATGTTTTCCCTGAGGAAAGCAATTGCCTTTAGTGACAGCTGGGCAAATGTCAATTGCTGACTCATAAGACACATATTTCATTAAAAAAAATAATTTGGAGGAAACACAACTTCTCAGGCTTTCCTGCAGAGTAAAAATGCTGAGACTTCTGCCCAGAATTCTAAACTCACCTTCAGAAATTTTATAGTCCCACTTGGAGTCTTTACAGACACATTTATTTGTATATTCTCTTGTATATCCTTACACAGAGAAAAGAATTTACAGAAGGCCTTGAAAATACCTCACTTATTCTGGTAACAAAAAAAAATGCTAGTCTGATAGGTAACAAAGAAACAACAGTAATTTCATGTTGAATATGAAAAATATGCTTGAATTAACATGAGCGCTTCTCCGTACTCCAGAGCTTGTAGATATTCTGAGCCTAAATCTCTTTTTGTCCTTCTGTTCATAATATTGGAATATTAAAAAGAAATAGGATTGTTCCAAATCACTCTTTAGAAAACTATTTTGAAGCTGGTATATAGTCTCTTACTATTAGAAAACTACAATCCTTCTCTAAAAATTAGACCAAAATATACTTCCTACTGTGAGTGTATAAATGCATCTAAAATGACTTCAGCACATTTCAGTACACACAGCTCGGCACGTCAATCCAGGGCTTGCGGATCTGCCGCTCCGAACCTCAAGTGTTTGCAGTTATGTCTGTAGGCTTTGAACAAGGGACCTGGCACAAAACTCTCACTACTTAGCCCAAATTAACGTCACTGAAACCACTTAGGTCATTTTGGCTTCATACTTGAAAAAGCAGGGACAGAAGTTAGCCTAAAGTGCGATTTGATGCTGAGGCAATTTGATAATGAACATGTCTCCTCACTGATGTCCTGATATCTGAAAAAGTAGATCAAGCTCTGAAGCAGTCTTTGTTCACTGATGCACCCTGTGCTTCATCTGGGACACGGTGTGCAGCACAAACTCTGTCCAGTGAAAGCATCTTGATCTTATAACTTATGTTATTTTTGGTTCTTACAGTAATATCTGACACAGTGCATATTATATTAACATTACTAGTAATGTATTAATATAATCAATGCCTTCATAATATTTTTTTAAATAAAAACACTGTTATAATATTTGGCCCTGCACCACTGAGGGAAGACCTTTGTTACCAAAGTCAGGAGAAGTAGGGTCACATACTTGGACAAGCTGCAGTGGTGGTAGAAAAAGCTAGAACTATAAACAGTAAATTATCTTGATTCTTACAAAGGGCAAGGCTTTAAATCACTTTAAGCAGAAGTGATGATTAAAATCAGTTTGTAAGGATAAAGTCCAGGTGTCTCTAAAGTCATAAAGTCTTACGTTTATTTTTTCCTTACTTACTTCAGAAAAGAAAGAAATCCCAAGCAGAAGAGCTTTCAAGTAGACAGTAAATTACCTACTAAAGTGGAGTAAGTATATCAACAGAAATGACTTGAGCACAGTTTCCATCTAGATTGGAGAAGGGCTCAGCTGAGAAAGCCAAGAGAACTAAAGAATGAAGAAATGGACAAAGACCAGACAGATACTGAAATAAAATGTCATCAGATATATTTGTTAGGTTAGAAATACAGGACAAGATCTTTACCTGGTGGAGTTAGCATAGCAGCACTGCACTAACCGTGCTGCAGGACTGTCTGCAGCAGTAGGAGTTGGTCCAAGTGACTTTACACTTAAACTTTTATACTAACACTGGAAGTGTAGCATATTCTTTCAGTGTCAGAGTTGCTCTGCAAAGGCAATATTAAATTTCACAAAGTGGTTCATTTCCAGGGAATCAAGTAAATTAATGTTTAATGAACATATGGGTTTTTATAATAAAGAATATTTGTAAGTAATAGAAATTCTTTGATCCAGATTCTTCTTAAACGGTTTATTTTTATAATAACAAAGTGGAAAGTAATGGATTACAGTGAACTTTTCACCACTCTCAGGTCTTTATTACAGCAAAGAATCTCTAGGATACAAGATGCATCCAACATTCAGACCTACTTAAAGTTAATTGGGCCAAACAGATGGGTTAGGCTAACTTGGCTCTTTCCTCACTAGCAAATCAAACATCCTGCACCACATTTTACTCTCCTCCTTTCTCGTATTCATTTTATACCCAAATTCTTCAGATGGTGGTCTTGTTTTTCCAGGCTCACTAGGACTAGTTCTACATTGCTACCTTCCAGTTTCTTGATGCCTGCATTAACAGTGCTCAAGAAGCCTGGCTCTTCCTGTAACTCTTCACTCAAATCTGTGAGGAAAAAGCTAATGTGATAAAACAAGGATGAGTGACCTTACAGAACAAATTCTGGCTTTTCTGCAAGCTTCAGAGCCTCATGCATCCCTGCAGCTGACAGTTTCCGGTTGATATTCCTATATCTGCATTGCAGGAGGTTGCGATAAGTTGTCCTCAGGTCCCGATTGAAGAAGGCATATATAAAAGGGTTAATGAGAGAGTTTGCATAGCCCAACCATAGAAATGTTCTCTCAACCCAGAGGGGGATACAGCTGCATGCTGTACCGCAGATAAAGGGCCTTGCAGTTGAGAGGAGGAAAAAGGGCAGCCAGCAGACAGTGAAAGCTCCAACAATAATCCCAAGGGTAGTGGCAGCTTTCTGTTCTCTTTTAAAGATGGAAATGTTTTTCTTGTCGTGCTTTAGGAGTCGTGAAAAATTAGTACATTCTTCAGATTCCTTGTGCAGTTTTACAACTCCATTCATAGAAATCCCTTCTGATTCTTCCAGACGGGGAAAGCCAGTAAACTTGTGTTTAGCAGCACTCCTCTTGGCAGCTTTGTAAATCTGATAGTACATGAAAAGCATCACTGACATTGGAATATAAAATGCAACTGCTGTGGAGTAAATGGTGTAGCCAAAGTCTTGACTGATCAGACAAACCTTTTCGTCGTTTACATTTTGGGCCCAACCAAAGAGTGGGGGTATGGTGATAGAGGCGGATAAAAGCCATACACACAGGATCATCTTGGCCATACACTTCCCATTCTGCCTTACAGGGTATGTAAGAGGTCTTGTTATTCCCAGGTACCTAAAACAGTAATGCACAGTTACTAAGTAATGCAGGGGTTAACTGTCAAAAGTTATTTCACATAGTCCGCTCTAAACCACAATCTTTGGCTAAGTTTTCTATTTTATATTTTTCAATCACCTCTTTGCACGTATTTCCAGCTTTTGAATTCATGTGTCTTTCACACTAACATTTATAGTGTTGATATTCTATATAAAAGGACCTTCATTCCAAAAGAAATCTCCCTCTGGCCATAACAGGCTGTGATTTTAAGCAATTTTTACAATCTTCATGAAGATAACTTTTTTTTTTTTTTTTTGCTTTTAAGGGAATTCGGAAACCTAAATTTAATTTTGTTAACTTATGAAATCTTATACTATAGATGAATGCTCAGTCCCCAAACCCTACCACTTTTTGCACTGAGTGAATTGTTAAGTTCTAACAAGGAAGCATTCACGTTCGTTCTTCTTACATATTCAACAGTTAGGAAGATCCCTGCAACTAAGATGAGACAACGAGTTGTCTTTCTTACCTTCATGCTTCAGACAGGAACAACAAACAGCAAACTTATAAGAAGAGTAGATTCTCTCAATGACCATTTAATTAGAAAGAAATTATATTTATTCAATGGCCAGACTTCTACCAAACAAAATAAAAATCCGTCACAGTTCAAGAAGACTTGGTGAAGAAAACACAGTTTTACAGACAAGAGAAATGTTTATAATGTGTCAATTTTTCATAGGAAAAAAATCAAGTCTGTTGACAGTTTCTGTATTTCCTGTTCTGTGGTATCTTAAACTACGTATAATTTTTTAATTAAAAAAACCATGACTATGGCTCTATATATCTGGATAACAATATCCTGTTTGAATTTACTCTCAACTACAGAAAATTTCTCTGTTTCCTCTACAGATATGGGAATTTTCTCTTTAGGTGTACTCAGACCCTTTTTTTACATCTAATATTTTTAGTTTCAAATTTGATTTCTGCTCAGTTGGAACTTACCTATGGGTTGCCATTAACTTCTCAAATTATTCTTTCTTATTCCTCCAAAAGAGAGAATTTTGAGAAAATCAGCATGATTCGCCTGGTTTCAAATCAGGTTTCATAATAATGTTTTGGTTTCAAGAGTTACAAGTGTTTACTTACACAGTGAAGTTTCTGCAGAGTTACAAACAAGATTAAAAATATTTTGGGGGGAGCATGTTTTCTCTCTCGATTCACTTAGCAAATCAAATACGAGATTTGTCTGATTCTGTGGAACGCTGCATTGTTGATTTTACTGCAATGCAGTAAATTATGGCTGGTGCTCTTGCTTTGTACAAGCACCCAGGCATGCTACAGTTATGGAAGTAAAAAGAAGCAGCATTTAATGATCTGTTCCGATGAGTAACAACAATTCTCAACAATGTCATTGATTTTATATTGCTGTTCTGATGAGTGTTACACAAAGGACAGACTGGTTTACTGTGCCCTATTCTCGACAGGATGTACAAGTAAATTACAGCAGGCCAGTGTTTTGCCAGTGAATCTGTGCCTGGAGCTAAGAACTGTTATTAAAATCGTCTGGGATTAGAGCAGCGCAGTCCATGGACTGTGATGCTAAAAAAGGCTGCTTTTTGTGCCCCTCACCACCAGCATTAGGATATAGTCACTGGCTCAGCTCCAGCAGCCATGGACATTTCTGTTTTACAGCAGCATGGCCAAAACCACTTGCACTCCCAAGGAGCCAAGAGTTTTCCAAGGTGCTTCAAGAGTGGAGTTAGTGCAGTAAAGTTTCAGTTTAACTAAGGGATACATCACGCTGCTCTAAGCAATGTAACTGCAGCAAGGGTGGGTTATTAGCTGCAGCCTTTCTAGGACAAGAGTGGCACACCCTTAAAATTTTTCTGAGAATAACACAGTTTAGCTACAAAACAGTCAAACGCATCCTTTGTGCAGAAAGCCTACTTATCATTTACAAAGTGTTGTTTTAAAATAATCTTTTAAAAGTTGAAGTATGTACTTTTCTAGTTATTACCCAATTGGTCACTAAAAATAACACACTTCTGAGGTGAGCTTTATTATGTAGCTAAAAAAGTTGTGCTGAATTTCTGTAAAAATCCGATCTGTGGGCTGCATGCTCTGAGTGCCTACTGATGCATTCTCATGCACCAGAATATAACAGAAAGAATTCATGAAAGCATAAGTATACTGAAAAGAATTAAAATTCATTAGTTTTGCCCTGGCATCACTTTTTTGGGAGTCTATCTGAGCTTCAGAAATGCTATTTGAAATTAAAATACATTAATTAACATAAAAATACTCCAGCATCCTTTCTGCCTTATTCATTTTGCTAAATGTAGTATGATAGGGGGAAAGAAGTCATCAGGCAAAAATGAAGGAACGTTATCTTTTAATCCCTCTGTATGAAAACCATTACCCTTCAAAATTTACGTGCAACTTCAAAATAATGTAAATAACTGCTGATGTCTATTACACCAGAGAGTGTTCAGGACTTCATAGATTCATGAACTTCAAAAACACTGTGTCAAAATCAGTGCAAAAATATGCTTTGTAATGCTTAATTTGTAATTACTACCTTGGAAAAAAAAACTAAAAGTAAATCAGCTGAACTTAACATATTCAAGAATATGTAACACCCTGAAGTCTTATTGCTGGGGAAGAATGAAGTCAGAATCCCTAAAAAGCCAATTTCATGTATCTCAGCTATCCCCTACACGAAAGAAGGGTCTCAGACTTGTTATTCTGCAATTTGTTTCTTTTACATGCCACAGATGTTCATTTTGATCTTGGTAGAGAAGAAACTGCCTCAGTTCTCACTTGTATAAGAAGGGCTATGCTATTTTGTATTCTTTCTCCTCTGAATTTCTTGCCTGTATGGTTCTGCCAGACAGGGTATCTATCCATATTAAACTCAGCACAGTGAGGTCTATGTCTAGGTAACTCCCCAAAAGCACAGTATTGCAGATGAATGGCCTTTATTTCTTATAAACTGGTCATGGCATTTCTTATTCAGCACTGCCTGAACCTGCATGCAGAACACTGAAGTGCAGGATTCTGTACCAGCTGGACAACCCTATCAGAGGCACAAGCCATACAGCAGTCAGGTCCTGCTGCCATTTCAAGGCTGCTGGGTGAGTGAAGAACAGTGAGGAAGGAGAATCTGGCTATTAGACCAGTGTCTAATGGGTACAACAAAAAAAGGATGATGTGAACATTTTTTCTGCTACATCACTGAAATTGGGAAAATAGTCTCTTGCTCAAAGACTTCAAAGACCACACAGCATAGACTAAAAAGATGGCAAATGGTAAAGGACAGAATAAACTTCTTTTTCAATGAATGTATGTAAACACATGAGCACATTCCCACTCTAGGTTGCTTTCTTATTATTTCTTCAGTCTCTTCTTCCCCATAGCAGGATTTGAAACTAGATCCTTTCCTGCAGTCCCATTCAGCTGCAGAGAGGAAAAATTACCTTGTGCCATTCTCTCTGGAGATCTCTCTGAGCCTGGGACGGGAGGGTAAAGAACTCCCTCCTTTTTTGGGGTGCTATTGTCAGCTACTGTATACAATTGCCGTTTGCCCCTTGCCACATTCACACAACAAACAACGGCAATGGAAAAGGTAAATGAGCAAGACCTTTCCTCTTGGTTTATAAAATTCTGGCTCTCTGTATTCCAATGTTCTTTCCCAGTATCTCTAAACTGTTACCATTTAATGACAGGCCATTGTTATAGACAATGTAAACTCATTATAACTGTATAGGACTGCTCCTGAGATCATTTTGCTTGAGAGTTTTTTCATTCTGGCTGTTCTGATACTGATGCTTTACAATGATCACACAGAATAGTTTTTATTCTGCAGGGCTAAAAAAAGTCTCCTTTGTCACTTGAACTGTAGATCGCACAGGCAGTTCTTTTTACAGTGTGCTCTATATATTAAATGTTACAGTAGGCATTAAGATATGTCTATCTAGAAAGTTGATTGCTATGTGGCAGAGGGAACAGGCATCCACAGACCCTAATGTTATTTTCTGGCACAGAATTTTCTCTCTCTGTGATTCTTTGTATTCCCTCTTCCTGTTTTCATTTGTCTTAGCTATTTGCTCTCAGTGACTATCAGACTGGAAACTGGACTGCCACCCTGTCTCACTAGATGTGACTATAAACATGAAAGGTTCAATACAGTTTCTTTTCTTGGGAATATATTGACTTTCTTCTCTAATCTAGGAAATTGTGAAAAGTAGTTTGCCTTATTTGCACTACAATGGAGTGAGTTCACATAGCCATCTACTTACTGTCTACTAGCAGAACTTTCAGAATTATCTTTCTCAACAGCTTCATAGGAATAACTCTCCCCATGTTGCTGAATTGATTAGTAATTCTTCAGATGTAGAAGAAAATACCAATTTTTCCTCCAGGAAGGAAAAATCAGCAGTTCCAGGCAAGGTGGCATTTCAAGTAAACCAGACATGACTTTTTTTCAGTGGTAGAAAAGTTAATTTCCTTTTCTTCGTGGTTGTAGTGGTTTAACCCCAGCCAGCAGCGAAGCCCCATGCAGCCCTTTGCTCACTCCCCCACCAGCGGAGTCAAGGAGAGAGTTGGAAGGGTAAAAGCTGGAAAACTTACAGGTTCAGATTAAGACAGTTCAATAGGGAAAGCAAAAGCTGCACACACAAGTAAAGCAAGACGAGGAATTAATTCATTGCTTCCCAAGGTCAGGCAGGTGTTCAGCCATCTCCAGGAGAGCAGGGCCACATTACATGTAACAATTACTTGGGAAGACAAACATCATCACTGCAAATGAACCCTCCTTTCCTCTTTCTTCCCCCCCCCCATGTTATATATTGAGCCTGATGCCATTTCCCTGAACAGTATGCATGTTTGTATACCTTATTCTATTTTTTAAAAGTCTGAGGAACTTGTATTGTGTGAACACATCATCTTTGAAAAGAAGAGAACAATTTCTGTTAGGTGTCTTGACACAGCCATAACAGAAAGTTGTAAAAATGGTGAATTCTTCATAAATATATTGAAAACTTTGAGATGGGTCTAGCTGTCACACCTTTTGAAATATCCAGAAAGCACACTGAGACTTAACAGCTATATTATTTTTAACAATAGAAAGAAAAGAGTAATAGGATGGTCCAATTTGTGATCATGTGTCCAAAATCTTCCTTTCTTACCTTCCATTATCTGGCTAAAACATAAAGAAAAAGAAGTAAAAAGACTAGTCTCTCACTGTGAGCAGAGTCACAGAGCAATAGAAAACCTAACAGCTACAAGCATTGAAAGTGTTTTGAAGCATCCTTCCCAATTCAATAATAAACTGAATGCACCGTGACATCAGCATTGCTTATGTGAATTTTGTGTCACATGTGTGCAGTTTCTTTGTCTCTGGTCTCCATATACTTTATAGGCAGATAGGATTTCATTCTAATTAGTACACATTTATTTCTCAGAATTCACTGATTTGAACTAACAGATTCCAGAATCAGATTAGCATCTTTCACTGTCTGACTTTGCTTTTATGAAGCAGATCAGATTACTGTGGAATAGAACTAGAAATATTGTACTGGAAATGATACCGATGTGTATTATAGCTATTTTTACCAGGAATCACGACATATTGTTTTGTTATCATTTATCATTTGCCTTGGAGTTGGGCTTAACCTGAGGGTCATTCAGTTCTTCCTACTTTTGTACTTTGAAAGTCATAAAACTGTTTTATTTCAGAGACACCACAATGCTTACTCCTTTGTTTTTCCCCTCTTTCTCTAGTACAGAAGCATTCCATCTTCAATACATATCTTCGTGTATTGGTTTCTCTGTCAACCCACAGCTATAGAATCCTGTCTACTGATACACCTGCAACAATAACTTATTCTGAAGAACAGTGCTGATCTACTGATTTTTCTAGAGTGGCTATGATTCTCTCATCATCTTTCATAATTTTTTTCTGTTTGATTCAGTTCAACATTAATCATGTTGTGATTGCAAGACACTTCACAAGAATAGGAGCAAAATGCCATTCCTGAAAGCCATCCAGCATTTAGAAATATTCTCCCTAGTATAGTCATGGATCTAGATAATTTTTTCCTTATACTTTGATACATTAAACAGTAAGTCAAATGCAAATGTAACAAGGTGAAACAATCTATTCTTTCTGTTATGGCTTTGTCAAAACACCTAACAGAAATTGTTCTTTTCAAAGATGATGTGTTTCCACCATACAAGAGAGGCTCTGTCCCTCATCTTGCTTTTAAACAGAGTAAGGTATACAAACATAGAAACTGATCAGGGAAATGCTATTCCCATCACATGTTTAAGAAACTGAGACAGAAATAAAGCAATAGAAACAAGAAAAGACCTAAGTCCTGAGACATGAATACGTGTCCAGCTATGGCACTGTAATGTGACAATTACCTTGTTAATTATTGTACAACAGTATTGATCCGTGCCTTGCTGCAATACAGACTGGCCTTACAATCACATCACGATGACTTCTAGTTCATTGTCTTGAAAGAGGAGGATGTTTCAGAAGCAGTAAAAGACTTTTCTCCTTACCAGAAATGAATGAAGTTACTGATTTCATTGCATATATGAAACCTTTTAGAATACAAATTGGGCCACTTTAAAACCTAAACACAAAATATTATGGAATGTTAGAGACAGCAGAACTAACAAAATCAAAGCATTACTCAGCGGAGAGAAAAATACTTTCTTTAACTAATTCTGTTCTCCATCTAGTTAAATGTTGCATCTTTTCTATGCTGTGAATTAGTACACAATTTATAAAAAGTATTAGCACTGTGTCCAGCTTCCACATATTAATCACATTTGCTAGAAACACTGGAAAGCTCTACTTCATCCTTCTCAGTTGATGGTGAATGCACTAATGTGAAAGATCTTAAATTTATGTTTGATATCTATTCTTCTAGATGCTTATGCTTTTCATACAATTTCAACCATCTTCTTACCATTGAAACAGTGATACTTTAGTTTTGATATTTGGAAAAATGAGAATGAAATACTTGTTTTGCTTTCAGTAAGGGTAACACTTTCCATTATTCCCCTTCTTGTTTTAAATTAAATGTATTTTCTTAAATTCTCTTTAAATAGGATGACAATCATTCCTGATGCTATATTGAGTACATACTGAAAATCATTGTAGGGGTTCATTTTTAGTGGAACTCAAGAAGCGTAGGCTTTCCTGGCAGTGGGGGATGATTAAGTCAGTCAAAATTAAATATCTGTTCATTATAAAGGAACGTAATTTGCATATTAGAAGATGCTTCTCCCTTGCAGTTCCTTTAGTTTCTTTGTGCTTGTATGGGCTTTCTTCATCTCATATTGCATAACTTTACATATTCATATTTTTCTTATTTATTTAACTTTTTTTTATTCTTTTATTTCACTCATTTTTATTTCATTTTCTTGCCATCTTATTTCTATTTCCCTGTTACCTCTGTATTTGTCCTTCTTCATTTTTGCCTACTGACCTAAGATATCCATCCCATGGATAGGAAGATGTTTTCTGCTCTTGTTCTAAGAAATACCTAACTATAATGCCAGAAAGAGATGGGCAATGTTTTTCCACTCAGCTTCTATTATCTTACTTGAAATTTCTGAAGCCATATTGCTCTCTTCTTTCAGGCCTTGGCAAATTTCTTTCACCTGCCCTCACCCTTTGCTGTTCATTTTCCCTCTGCATTACTAACATGTCAAAGTATTTATCACCTGTCACATCCTTGTTCTCAGGTCCTTGACAAACCAGTTTGGTAGTCTTTTGTTTTCCACTACAGATTATACCCTGTTTTGAAGAAAAGGTCCCAATATGTAGTTGCTGATGTTTACCTTGCAACATTGCCCGAGTAATAAATAATATGTATTTTCTACCCAATATTTTGCAATTACCCATATAAATATTCTACATTATCGACTAAGTGCTCTTATTAACTATCTTTGAAGAAGACAGTACACATGTATTTTGTTTTTATTTATTTTCACCAAAGACATAAAGGTAGGAGAAATAAGAAGGGAAGTGGATTTCAGCCCATTTAATCCTTCACCATCCTCCTAGAAACTAGATGCATTTGAAAACCAAAAAGGTTTGGGGCACAAATTATTTAGAATTAAGTTGCACTCTGCAATGGAAGACTTTCTATTTTTAAATTTTTCCAAATTGTCTGAACTCCGACTTTGTGAGTTTCGTTATCGCTCATTTCCTGTATACAACTGTGGTTTGCTTACTGAGTGCAATAGGATTAATTATATACACAGCTCTAAAGTGCTTCTCACCCCACTTCTTGATAGATAATCTGTAACACTTCAAAAGCTCTCTAAATCTGGGCAAGTCACACATAAGAAGAACCTATTTTTCTTTACACTGTTCAACATTGTGAAAGGTTGAGGGAAAATAAAAAATAATTTCATGTTTTTCTAAAAGAAAATGTGTAACTGTTTTGGGAGCACCTGCCCACTTCTGCTCTTTCACTACCACCTCCACCACCTCCTCTACCCTTCCCAGATTTGAAAATTCCTTTTATTTAACGTAGTTCTATTTTTTTGTGGAAGAAGTAAGAAGAGAGTCAAAATGCTCTTCTTATTATTTTCTTTCTTTTCAAAAGTAGAAAAATCATAATAATCAAAATACAAGATGGAGTATAATTTGCAATACATAATAGGAACATTTTAGGAATATTCCCTAGAGATATACTTCTCAGGCTTTTTAAGAAATACCTTAGTTCACTAAAAAAATCTTAATGGAATTCATCATAATCTACATACAAACTAGTTCACAAGTGCAGAAAGTCAGGGCCTTGGTGCCATACCCTGTGGTATGATTTACAATAGTTGTTAAGTCATTTTATCAATGAAGGAGAAAAAAAGAAAAGCAAAACATCTTCAAGGATGGCAGTTTGTTGCTAGATTCAATAAAGTGATTTATATTAGAAAACACTATTTTGATTAAAATTCACATTTCAATTTATTACAGAGTCCCTTCTTATTATCCAAAAATATTTTAGAGTCATATAAACAAATGTAGTGCATTTGTATCATGTCAACTGTTTACATAACTAAGTATCTAATTACTTGTAGACTGATGTCTGTCTTATGTGACTATTTTTTCATCTTTATATGTATGATGTAGTATTTAATTTTATTAAGGTATTACAAGATGTCTGACCCCTTTTTGAGGGGGCAGAGAAGATGTCTTAATCTTCTGATACTATCTGGGACACTGAGACAGGAAAAGCTCTGCTCTAGGAAAAGAATTAAAGAGAAATCATATTCTTGTTTATTTCTGTCTAGTTGTGTTGCAATGTTCATTAGAGACAGCATGCAGAAAAAAGTTCAGGTTGGAAAAAAGCTCAGAAGGAGGTTTTATCTCATATGGCCTTTTGTATTTCAGAGGAGAACTGGTTATATCTGAAAAAGGAAAATGAATTTGAGTAAAGGATTTGGCATGACTGGAAGTCGAGCTGTCAGTGAGCTTGAGGAGCAGCAGAAACCTTGACCATGAGTGCATATAGTTCAAAAACTACTGAGGAAGGATGAGGGTTGACTTGCAAGATTGCTCAATAGTGTTACATGGGACTTACTCTCCCCTGCAGGGGAGAATAACTTTAAGCAAAGATGTGATTTCCTGGAGCACCAGCTCAGATGAAATCCCCACTCCATTAAACAGAGGCAGTCTCTTGCAGGGCTGACAGTGTGTCTATCCTTGAAGGAAAGCTGTCTGAAGTGCACCCTTAAAGAGCAGAGAGCTACCTGTAGAGTGTGTAGTGTCTTGTGACCAATTAGATGCTTCTATGTATGTGAGGTGAATTAACCAATAATGTCATGACATGTTAGATATAGGAGAATATAAAAAGTGTTGGTGTTACTGGTGTTGGCCTGCCCAGAACCATAAAATAAAGCCTACAGACCCTCATCACAAGCCAAGGTTGTTGCATTAGTTACATAGCCTTTTGTGTGTGTGTGTGTGTTTCTTGGGGCCAGCTAACAATACCTGCAACTAAAATGTATAGGGGCTCAACTTCAGAGCTACAAAAACCTGTCTTTTCTTTTTAAAAAAGAAAACCCTCATCAGACTCCCATAAAGTAGAAATGGCTAAGGTGATTTTCTCCAGCTTCATTAGATGAGTCATGCTTGGATTGACACTAAACATTATCTTAAAAGGAATTATTTTGAAAGTTATAATGGTGTTTAAAAATTAAAGCCTCCCACAACTTTAACTAGAAAATCATGACTGATACCTTCAGTACAATTAAGCAAACCATTTCAGAAACTTCCATAGTATAAGTGATGAATGAAATGAAAAATCACAGCCCATTGAACTGATAATACCACTATATTAAAACAAAGTATCTTTAGGGTTTCGGTTTTTAAATGTACTAATATTTATGTCCTTCTCTTCCTTCCTTGAATACAAACAGTTTAAACATAATATCTCCAGACAAAGCATTTAAGGAAAACCCCCTCTAGAATACTTCTTCCCTCCTCCTCCTCCTTCTTCCTCTTCCTCTCTCTGAAGAGACAGGAAAAGTACCGGAAAGACATGGTCCAAATTCTCCTCTACTTCTCCATGACAGTAATTTTGCAAGAGCCCTAAGAAATACCTATATAGTCATTATGGGTGAATCTCAACACAGAACTAAACTACTTGGACATTTTTGGCTTTGGTTCACAGCTGTATTGGCCTGAAGGCAGATCTGAATTTGTCAAAAATCACACAAAGATTTTGCTATGTTCCACTGGGTCAAGTATGTGAAAACTGTGTTCACAGGCCTCAAGCTTTACTTGTTTGCCCAAGCTCAGCCAAACAAAAACCAAAGTATATCAATAACCTGTGTTAGACACACAGGAAAACCAAGTTTAAAGCAGGTTTAATTAGGAGTCTCCTTTCAAAAACTCTGGGATGTGCAAAGCATCTTGTATAGGGTTTTTCTAGAGTTTGGGTTTCTCTCCAATATTACCCATGGAAACGTCAGCCAGAGGTACCAATTGTTCACAGGAAGTGGGCATCATGGGGTTTAATTTCACTCCATTCCTGAAAAGTATTTTTTAAATATAGTCATTGTAGTTCAGAGGAAAATACAGTTTTCACTAATGTAATCCTCTCACAAAGGAACTCTCAATGCAAATAGGTCTGAAAGCAAGAAGTAAACCTGCTAATAGAATGAAAGTGAGAAATGTCAACCTTGCAATTGAAACTGAAGCACAGAAACAGCCAAAGCATCTGAGTAATCCTGTTCCATAAAAAAGTCCAAGATAGAAAGGACACTATCTCCTCAAACACAAATACATTCTGACCAATTTAGGTCAGTGATGCTTTACTTGAGAATAGCAGCAATCAAGCAAAGAATTATCATAGCCTGAGTCAATACAAAACAAAACAAAAAAACAAATACAAACAAAAAAACCCGGACTCCAAAGATGAGGTAGGGAGTTTGTCATAAAATTCCAGAGTGTGAGCAACTATGTACAACTCTAATCAAAGCATGAAAAGAATAATCTGCTTCTGCCTAAAGTCACTCACTGATGGTTATCTAGCAGTGCTGTGTAAAGAATGAAAAGAGCCATGCTGTGTTTCTGGAAAGCTTTAAAATTGGCCTTCATTTCGAAGATCATGAAGGAAAAATCCAAAGGGTTGTTTTGATTTTTTTTATCCTGGACTGACTGGTTAGAAATGCAATGGTGCACTGAACCCTGCTTTTCACATACAAGCAAATGAACTGAACCAGCTTGTTGTGAAGTATCAAAAGAGGACATCACCTGGAGATAACACTAATTCTTTTAACTAAAAAAGAGTACATTCTAGCAAAATCATCTCAACATTTAATTTCATAAAATATTTTGGTAACAGAACATCCCATTCTGATCCCTTCAATACTGGTTGTTTTTTAAAGGTGTAGACTGGAGTTGCTTGTCTCCTACAGCAGTAAAATAATTTCTCTCTTTCTAGTATGAATAAGTCTTAACATAGGAAAAAACCATAATCTGTTCTGGAAGGGCAGGCAGTGGGCTTTAAAGAACACAGCATGAGGGGAAGCTATCAAGGAAGGAAGGCAGGAGGTTACATTAAATCGCGTATCTACAATTCAAGAACATTTTAGAAAACTGCTATTCACAGTTATTTCCAACAAAACTTCAGGTATAGGGACTTATTATTAGATAATAAGGTGATTCCTTCCCTGTAACTTACATAAGCAGCTATTTATTTGTCATTTCTTTATATTTTAACAGTATATTTTCTGCTCAGTATGTGTCACAGAATGAGGTTATCGTGTCTCATCATCTTTTATGTCAATGAATGCAAGATTTACTGTAGCTGCCACATTTCTCAACCATATGCCATTTATTTTCTTAGCACTCATTTTAACTAACATATTTATTTACAGCATGCTTCTACACCCCATCCCAAGCTCCCTCTTCACATGCGATCCTCCTGCCTGCTGTCATTTTCCTCACAAAATGTCTCATTCAGTGATATTTTGGAATTTAATATCAATAAATCACAGACTCATGGAGTCAGAATCACAGAATATTCCAAGTTGGAAGGGACCCACAAAGGGTCATCAACTCCAACTCTTAAGTGAATGGCCCATACAGGGATCTAACCCACAACCCTGGTGTTATTAGCACCACGCTCTAACAGAGTTCATCTCAGGGTCAAGAAAACGGGTCAGATCAAGCTTTCCCCTATAAATTTGAAATAGAAAATTTGCAGAAATTTAATATTACTTTATTTCTTCCCCTTGCAGTCACTCAGAATCCTTAAATATACAGGCCTAGGTGCCCTTTAACTGAAGGGGAGAAAGACCTAGTGAAGAAAACTAACTGCAGCAAACCCCAAACTGCAGTGCGTGAATCTGTATGTCCAGCCTTTCTCAGCCTCAGTATTTAATAGTTCATTTGTCACAATACTTATTCATTTTTGCCAGCAGGCTTGGGAGTGAAGAAAGTAATGGGCAAATGGACACTCTTTCTAGCTATCCAATCCTCCACTCAAATGAACTTTGAACCTCCTGGGTCTTGCACAGACCTGCCAGGCTGTGGTTCCACGTAGCTGGCTTTTTCCAGCTTGCTGCTTCAGTAACACATATTTAATCCAAATCCAGAAGAACCATACTCCCCATTGAAGATATCACCAGGTCTACTTTTGTAGAGGTAGTTGCAAGAAAACTTAGAGAAACCTGAAAAAAGGACATTATCCAGGACAGTATCCTCTTTGTCTAGTTGAAAATGAGCTTGCCCACAAGTTTCCACTACAGTATATTCTTTTTTTTCAGCAACATCCTTCATATTTTTCCTTCTTGTCAAAATCATGCAAAATCTGCAACACTAAATATTTTTCAAATATAGAACACATTTCAACACAAACTGCTACCACCAGCTTCACAGGCATGAAAACATAATACATCTACAAAATGAACCTCTTGCTTTTCTCTTGTCAAGAAAGGAGTTTCTGGCCCTCTTCCTCTGGGCTTTCTGTATAGAATGACAAAATTTGAGGACAGATTCAACACTTGGTTATCCACAAAAAGCCATTTGCCCAGCTCAATGTGTGTGTGTGTGGTCACAATTCTTTCACAATGCCTTTTTGTGTTCCCCAGAATTTAGTTATACTTTTATGCCAGAACAGAAATACAGCTGACAATAGATCATCTCCTCCTCCGAAGTCTTTAAAGATAGCAGGATTCGGAGACTACCAAGGATCCCAGAACTCTTTTCTGCATTCATTTTATAGATGCTACCTCACACATGAAAGCAGTGAAATAATTGAGATCAGCAGAAACAAGCCCTTCTTCTCACCTCTCAGTGAGTGTACTTCCTTGTCTGGTTTTTTTTCCTCAGTAGCAAGTTGGCAACTCTAAGGTTCTTCTGAGACATGGTGGCATCAGCTCAGCTTTGCGTGGACAAGGAGTAAAACACCTAAGGTTTACTGCTCTGCCTACGACTACCGATAACATCAGTTCTCATTGCCAGACTGAAAACTTCTAACATTCATTTCAATTTAGGAGCAGAACTTTGGCATCAGTGTGGGATGAATCACCACAACAGGCCTATGGACATCTCAGGTAGTTCACTGAGACCTGCAGGTGTTTGGGATATTTGATAAGAATCTTCATTTCAATACTTGCAGCAGTGCATAAGCTTCATGTTAAGTAGCAGGCTTTGGAAATGTTAAGCTCCTTCTTCTGTTGCTTAATTCACAGGCAAACAGTCCCCTGTGCTATTTTAATTTCAGTTATTTTTAAAAAATGAAGATTGTGTTCTGCCAATGACCACGCTCATTTTTGCAAAAATAGCAATATAGGACAATGCACTCTTGAGACACTAAAATCAGTGTGGTTGCTAAAACTGCTTGTGATAAGAAGTGGGTTTTCAAATGCAGATACTTAAGGTAAAAGTGAAACTGCAGTACATAACAATGCAAAAATTAAGTCTTTTGAGCCAAAGCTGTACTATTTTTAGCATCAAAATGTCTTGTTAGACTATTAAAGAAGAGCTTTGCGTCTTGTCAGCAGCTGTTTTGGGTCATGCATATGAATGCTACCAAGTAATTTGTGGCCAGACAACACACTCTTTGTTCAGGGATTTAATATTTCAACTATTTGCTAAATGTCAACTTCTACAGCAAATAAACAAAACTTAACAAGCCACATGGAGAACTGCTTACAGAAAATTATTCTGGCAAATGGAACCATCTATCTGAAACATTTCATGACAATCACAATGTTTTCATTGTTTATATTCATGATGACAGTTACATCGTAAATTCTACAGTAAGTTTAAATAATAGCATGTATTTCTGTTATCTGTACTAACGCCTTCTATTTTTACTTTCTAATATTTATACCTACTGCCAATTCCTGAGCACCTGGTACCAGAGTAAATCTTCTAGGGCACCATTCTTTGATTTAAAAATTGCTATGTTTCCTAGCACGGGAACAGTCCTCTAACTAGTAAATAGACACTACTGCCAGAGCCTCAGGTTTTTTGCAGTTACCTTTAGAGCCCCTCTCTAGAAACTGCAAGCCATATGTTGAAATATATTATCCCCAGACTCCAACAC
Organism: Sakesphorus luctuosus; assembly: GCA_013396695.1. Lineage (NCBI taxonomy): Eukaryota > Metazoa > Chordata > Aves > Passeriformes > Thamnophilidae > Sakesphorus > Sakesphorus luctuosus. The sequence goes on along the minus strand of VWZD01013789.1, from coordinate 625,663 downwards.
ATCTCTCATGAAAATCAGTCTATGAATAAGGTACTTAACGAAAGCTGTTTATCAGTAGCTCAGCTTCATTTGCAGCAGCAATAGGCCACATTTCTGATTGCAGGTACTTGTATGGTTGACAAGAAGCTATTCTTTCAATGCCATTGAGGTTACTGATCAGTACTCTTCAGTGGGAACGAAGGTGGCACAACTGCATGCCGGGTTATTGGGAGGAGAACTCATGATGTGTTCACCTAGATCTCCAATTACAACTTCTCCCCAAAAGACTGGAGAGTTTTCAACAGGAAAAAAAGAGAAGGCTTATTTAAATGAAAGCTAAAAATTTGATACGTTTAAATACAGAAAACTTATCACACGGTTAGATGTTAAAAGGCTTGTACATAATTCTGCCACAAAAAAGCTTTTGTTGCCAGTGCTGATTTTATCCACCTTGATCAATGTCTGAAATACAACAAGCTCTGTCCAGTCTCCCTTGGTCCCAGAGCAGTTTTTCCACCACTATGTGGCAAGCTGCTGCTTGTTCCTCAACCTGCTACACCCTCCAGGACAAATAGCTCCCAGTGTGAGAAAAGTGTTACCTTTCATATGGCTCTGCCCTCACAATCTCCTTAAAGAAACAAAAACTACACAAAAATCGATTACCATCTTTGGTTGTGGTTATTTCTTAGACTTCCACAAGCTAAAAAGCTGGTTTCAAGTGTTTAACAGTCCCCAAACCCCACCCATTTCCTTGATATATCTCAGGAAAAATCTTTGCTGCCAGTTTTTTCAACATGACACAATGTACCTCTAAGAATAGATTTTGTCCTGGTTTTCCTTACTTTAAAAAAAAAGTTATTTTTGTAATATCCCTTCTTGGTTTTGTGGGGGTTTTTTTGTTTGCTTTTTTGGCTGGTTGGTTGGGATTTTTTTTTTAAATCATACTATTTTGCAGTGAAATAGCTATCCATGATGAAGTTAACTTCCTTCAGTGGTCTCTTTTGACAGCTTCAATTTGATAGCAGAGACCACAACAGACTAGACTATACTCAGTACTGACTTGATTTCCTTGCACATCTCTGATCTGCACTATTTTTCCACACTCTATTCTCACTATTGGAGAATTCATTCTTGTCTGTACCTTACCCAAACCCTTGTTTACTGATAGAGGTGAATCACTACCAGATCTGCATACATGCTAATATGTAAGGAACCTCCCACATGTATCAGATAATCAAGATTTCTAGATAAAGCCTTAAGCAAACAGCAAGGTACAAGAAGAAAATCATAGCTGCTACACTCTTTAATTCTGTTATGTCAGTTCAAACAGAATAAAAAACAAATTTTCCCTATGACATATTTAATTACCGGAGTCTTTTGAAAAGGAAAACTTCAACTTTGCAGTAAGAGTTTGCTCAAAAAAAATTAGCTGCCTTTTTTCTCTTTTCAGTATACATAGGAAGAGACACACTATGATTCAATCTTTAGAAATGGCTGGTTATCCAGTACAACAAGAAAAACTAAAACTCATAAGCTTTCCAGGTGAAAGAAGTTTTCCTCACCTTACAAACAGTAGTGACCACTAGAACAAAACTGCAGGATCACTGCTTATGATACTCCTGCAGATACCAGAATTTGTAACTTTGCTCCCCATTCCTCCTTGTATGACAGCTGCACCTTGGCAGACTCAACTATTTCTCAAGCTCTTTATGTTCATGCAAGACCTACAATGGCCAACCCTTTCTTCAGGCTTTCCAGTCCACAGAGGAAGGACCAGATCTGTGTTAAATACTGAGAGAAGAAAAAAAAGAGGTGTTTGTAGCTGACAGACAGGGCCATATGTACATATCAGCTGCAGATGAAATATGATGTTCTGTTGCAAACGTTGCCACAAATATTTCTGATAAAATATTTCAAACTCAACAACATTATTAAAAATAATATTGTGCTTCTTTTAAAGGAGTCTTTTCTTTATATAATTTTCAGAGTGTTTTAGAAATAATTTTCAGAGAAAATTATTCCAAGAAAGTGAAAACATTTCCTGATTAATTTCTGTTCCTCCAAAGCTTGTGAGAGCATGCTACTACTGATACAGTAATCTTGCTTCAAACAGTGCATAATAACTACAAAGGCTTTGATGTGTCATTCTATGATACTCATTCATTTCAAGAAAAACACTGTAGGAAAATTTATTTTGATACCAGTGTACACAGGTTACACTACACCATTGTGCAAGTATGGTATGTATTTGCATTTTGGTGATTTATATTCGGGGATATTATTGAAAGCTCCTTTCAAAAACTAAGTGGAGTATTTCTAGAATTGTATTTTTTCTGTGAATCTGGAAGAAAATCCAACCTTCCTTATGGAAACTGCTTTTGTGACCTTGGTAGGAAAAAAAATCACTTTTTCAGTGTCTCCAGTATGCCCTGCTTGATAAAAATGTGAATTAGTGTTCCCTTACCTCTGACTTATCAGGCTCCTTTGAAATGTCTGGATGAACCCCCAAGAATTAGAGAACCCAAAATCACTTCTGAAAACTCATCCAGTGTTAAACCCTGGTAGGAGCAAACAGAAGATAGTTTCAAATGTGAGGGGGGAAATGAAATATCCAATTTCAAGGAAAGGCATTCAGGTAAATGTGGCTTAATTTAAAATTTCCTGCTAGTGACTGAACTATAATTCCCTATGCATGTATATCTTGAAATACTAGCAATTGCAGTCACCTTTCCACTACCACCTCTAGATTATCTTGCATCTCCACACTTTGTGACTCCCCTACAGTAACACTACTTAAATGCATCCAATATAAAACAGTAGTAGAATAACCAATCTACAGATTTTTGCTCTATAACACCTTCTAGCTTCCTGAACTTTGTCAGCTTCTACCGTGCCAAACTTCAGATCTTACACCTGTTCCCACTGCAAAAGGACAAAACTACTTTGGTGTTAAAACTCATGAGTTAAGTCTTCACAAAATAGTCTATCTGCTTGATAAAATAGCTTTTATTTGCTACTGCCCACCTGACTTATTGTGCATCTGGCAGAGTGGTCATGAGCGTAACATCTCTGCAAAGACATAATGAAACAATCCTTGTGGCTAAGATCAGGTTAGTCTGTAAACAACGGTTTCTTTCAGGCTGCCTTTGTGATAGAAAGGTACTTAAAGAAGAGGGATCATGTTAATACAGCAAAATGTCCCAGCTTCATTTACCCTTTTGGAGCAGGTTCTGGGTGACAGATACACATCACAGTGCCTTATGCTACTTAACGCATCCAACTTCCAATTCAACTTCTTCATCTTCAAATTTGGAAGTAAAAATGTGCATTGTTCCACTTTTCAATGTAAATAATAAAATGGAGACTGCAAAACTATTCAGCAATAAATTATTTGCAAAATGAAACTATATTAACTGGAAGAACATTCTTCAAGTAGACTACATTAGAAACACTACAGGGAAAGGAATAAACCCAAATCTATTCTTTCTCACTTTAGTTGATCAATGCTGTCCGTATCTTTCATAAGATAGCCAAGTTATTTACAGACTCAGAAAGTTCTGTTGTTTATTGGGCTAAACAATGGAAAGAAGGGTTCTTGTGATGGCAGCTGTTGTTAGGAATTAGCTGTCATATTGATCTCAAAACTTTCTTCTGCAATACAGACCTTAACTGCAGGAACTCCATCACATACTTTTCCTACAGTTCCTTTTCAGTTTTTCCTCATTTCTCAGTTATTTCTGTGTAAATATATTTACTAAACAAAATCTCATGAGTGGCACTGCTGGTGGGTGCCTATGTTTATTCTAGATGCAAAATATATTACATTGATATTTTTTCAGTTCTAGCTCTCCTTGTACATTCTACATGTCCTCTGAATTATCTGAGGACAGTTGGAAGAACAGACCTCAGCCTTTTCCTCCCATGGCACAAAAGCAGAAAAAGAGTTTCATACTGAGCAGGAAGCCACATAGGACTATTAGGTGCCATTAGGTCTAGCAAATTGCTGACAGAGCTTTCAGGTCATATTATCAGTTTTGGGTGTAGGTAGAATTTAGATACCTGGATACCATTGAAAGTGCTTAAGTGTTTATGTAAATTTTGTCCTGAATTTGCCCTTTGAGATCTACTCAGTTCTCAGGCATGGAACAAGGACTCAAGACGTGAGTAAGCTCTAAAGGACTGACATATTCTTTAAGGAGAAGCAAAAGTACTCATACTTGGAGTGTGGCAAAACAAGGAGGAAGACAGAGTTGATCCTTGTGTATAAAAATCTCAGGATCAACAAAAAGGCCCACTTATTTGCATACAAATTCTAAATTCTCATCAATTTAATGGGAGGCTGGAATACTCATGAATTGTTGGCTAAGATACAGACTGGAAAAGTTCCCCAAAAAGTGTATCATTACTTGTGTGGGTGTGAGGAAAGTGTTATAATTCATCAACTGTATCTGAGTAGTTATGTTACTTTATCACTTTCTAAGCCAAAAAACTATTTTTAAATTGAATTAAAAATTGCTACTTATGCAGTTATCCAGTGGATACTCTCCAAAACAGCATTCCTGTAGCTATCTTGGGTCAGAACAACACAATGAATCAGCATGCAAACACCACCAGTTCAAATACAATTAATTCCCTTTATTTTTTCATTCCCCCACTAAAATGTGGTTTGTATCTATCTCCCATAATTCACTCATAATGTTTGCTCACATCATGAGTGATAAACGTAAAGGAATCTAAACGTGATATAATTTATGTAATTCAGAACCAGAAAAATGAAACCTTAAGAGGGGAAATTAAAAAAAAAAAGAAAAAAGCGCGTACAAATAAGAAATTGGAGACTACTATTCACTGAGGGCCAATTATCCTGCCAAAATCTATATAGCTCCTACCTTTCTACAGAGCTACTCCTCAAATCATGAATGGCAAGAGCAGTGGTAATATTGACTGTCTGAGTATCAAGCTGTCTTGCCTGTTTGATTCTCATGAAATCTGAAATAACTCTTGTCTCTCCATCGTATCTGTTTTAGTTCTGACAGACCTGCTTGTAAGCAGATAGCCTTCTTCCAAAGTGGGGTCCTAAACAGGATAAAGATGCCTAAAAAGTAACATGTTCATCTCAGGTCACCCTGATAAAGATCTGTGAAGGGTTTCATATTGTGAAACAAAAGGGAAGATACGATCTGAAGAAACGCGTAACAGTCCAAATCTTGGTATCCTTGCAGACATTATCTCACGATCTCCACAAATTTAGATCTCTGTGGATAACAGAAAAAGTGTTTCAACCTAGCTTATTCCTTTTGCACCCTGTACAAAGTTATATATCCCGATATAGCACACTAACAATCTACTTTGCACCTTTAACATTTACACAACTTAGAGTAGAAACAATTTGAAAAGTATGAGAAGTGCTTCATGTGTCTAATTAGGAAAAAAGCACAAGGTTTTTCAACAGAATGAAACCAGCCCATTGGTAGACTCCAGCCTAATCTCCATCCTTCAGAACTTTCCAGCTGAGAGATTCATCTGAAAAACGCATCTGCCACTGAGGGCTGTGCAGCAAAATATCTCTGTGAGCAATAGGCCTGCCAGCTGCTGGCATTTCAGGGCTCTCAGTAGCAGAAGCTGAGTAGCACATATTTGTGTAAGGGAAATAAATCAAAAAGCCTTTTAAATTAACTCATTTATCCTGTTTGGAAGCTCCTCAATGCCTCTCTTTTAGAAACTCCATTGTTTGTTTCATAAAAGGTGTTACCTCTCCTTATAAACTTTGCTTAGCAGCTTGTAACAAACTTTTTTTAAGATCAATTCAATAGTAATATTCTTTCAGCTATTTATCTGATTGCCATATCTTGTCAGGAAGAACCTAGAGATTCAACAATTTAATTTTAAAACAGTTAACTTATTTGTTGTCTCTGCACTGCCTGCAATAGCCTCATCTTTCCCTTCAGGAAGGTGGATCACAGCAAAGGTTTCCTGAAGTGACCTAAAGAGCTAGGTGACAGTGTCATTCATAATTATTCTTCAAAAATGTTCCTATTTATCCTGTCTTAACCCTTCTCCCTAAACAAATGTCTCTCATGTGATCCCAGGATACTTAATTGTGCTAAAAGTTTAAATACATATAAATGGCTCCGAGGACAGTGTCAGTTTGAAGGACAATGCATTTAATTCACCCTTTTCCAGTCATAGATTTCCTGGTTGAAATTTTGTGGTCCTGTATTTGTATTCTTTGTACTGAGACAGTAAAGCTACTAAGAGGGCTGTTGTATCACTGGTGATCTTCTTCTACATAACAGAAAACCTGAAAACCCATGGAAAAATGGACCTTGTGAAAATCTGACCCTCTAACACACTACATACATTGTTGTTTGCAGCTCCTGTACCACACAGAATGCCTGATCCAGAGATATGTGGGGTTTCAGAGATAAATCTCCCTCACTGATCATTCAAGGATTTCCTAAGTACCTATGTGTAAAACAACTGCTGGTAAGAAAGCACCATTAAAATTAATGCTACAATGGCAACATTTCATAATTCATACTTAATTGTCATAAATTCTCCCTGGTTTGCATATTTTGTATATATTCACTATTCAAAGATTAGTTAACATCCCAAAATAATCTTAGGCCTGACTGAGCAGTGCTATGCCTATTTATTTTTAAATAGGATTAGAAATCACGGAGACTTTTTATTGTTGAGTAGTAGAGACATTTTGCTAATGAATTGCTGGACTGTCTCCTTTTATTTATGATATCACCTACCTTAACTATATAATAGATTTGGGTGACAGAGGTTAAAGCATAATTCACAGAATTTTAATTTCAAGTAGGGAGCACACAACAGTACAATGAATTATAAAGAGATCATATTCAATAAACATTCAGAGATAGAAGTGGGAAGACAAAGACAAGAGGAAAATAATTCTAGTTTAAATCACCATTTGGTGTTGAACTATCAGTCATTCACAACAGATTATATTCTAAAGAGATATATCTCTTGTTAGCATTTTGGGGGAAGAGGGGAGTGGAGGGAGAATGGAAGAAGACAGCAAGAGATGCAATGACCAGTTCAGTCAAAGCCCCTGTTCACCATACAGCAGTGACCTCAAATGTTAAACTAAGAAAACACAGTCCTACAATGACGATCAGTCAAACATCCTTAGCTGCATAATAAAGCTTAATTATGTTAACCTGCCTTCAAAAAGTTAGTAGGAACAGAGGTGGAGAGCTCAGAGATGGACATCAACAACAGTCAAAGAATGGGAATACTTTATGGGGAGAGAGTAGAAAAAAGAAATTATTAGTCTTAGAAACAGGTAGTATAGAAAAAAATAGAATCATATTGGGAAGGCAGATAAGACTATTCATACTTTCCTACAGTACTGCAGTTAAAGTTAAAAGATAGCAAATTTCAAGGCAACAGCAATTAAAAACAAAAAAAACCAAACAACAACAACAACAAAAAAGCAACTAAAAAAATGCCTTTTGGTACTCTGTCAAACTCTGTATGTGGATTTCATTGCTTTAAGATGCTCTGCTGCATTCAGATGCTGCCCAATATAAATTTACAAAATAAAGACCATTGGAGCAGGGGATGCCTATAGAGAGATTAAAGTTTTGAAATTAATACTAATTGTGACGCTCCTTGGAATGAAACAACATCCGTTTATTGAGGGAAACTTTTTAAAAGACTGTTTATTTGCAGAAACCTAGTGCAGAGTCCTTTCCAAAAACTTTCTGAGGAGTCATGCCGCTGTTGGATATTGGACTTGCTAAATTACTTCTACAATAGAATTATGAAGTTCTTCAATTTCTGTCAATTGTGTGGAATTGTAATGAAAAGTTACCCTCTAGATGCCAAAATTTGTGGCGTGGAATTTAGGCTGTGGAAGAGGGAAGCTATAGGCTGCAATTTACTTTGGAATAGGACCTGCATGGAATAAAGGAATATGTTAGCCTTCCTCTGCAGAGGAGAGCTCAGACAGGTAAATGTGAGATCTTAAGTTTGGCCCTGACATCAGAACTGAACACCTAAGATCCTCTTCTGCAGTCTGTATATACCACCTTGTTGCCCCAGTGTCTGTGTCTTTTGGAAGTAGCTATACATCAATGAGCATAACTTGATTTTTAAGAAAGCAGGTCAAAATTTTTAAAAAACAAACACCTGAAAGCAATTTGTCCTTTAAAAAACATCAGTTGTCAAAACCGGTTCTGTTAGTTGAAATTGAGCTATTTTGGGGTTGCCCTAGAGTAAAGAGAAAACCATAATAAGCTATAATTCCTGCACCTTCTCTGGTCTGGTAAAACTCCACTGAACCCAGGCAGGCTACACTGTCACCAGCTTCAGAATAATCAGCTCAAATCTAGCTGTGATATAAAGCAGTTTAAAGACATATGTTTCAAATTTTAACGCGGCTGCAAACGCTCCATTACTTGTATGGGGCCACAGTAAACGTTACCAGTTCAAGTCCAGTTTTGCTCCGATACCAGGGCTCTGCAGTGACAGCAGGGAAGTTACCCAGAGGGATAACCAGGCACCTGGGCTGGGATATGGGTGGCAGCATACCCTGCGCTGGCGGGCTCCTTCGAACAGAGAGGCTGAGGGCTGGCACTCGCCTCAGTCCCTGCTCTGAGCACGTTTGCGGCTCATTTCCAGAAGCCCCGGAGGAGGAGGTAAGACACCGCTGGTGGAACCGCTCACGGCAGGTCCCCCGCGCCGGGGCAGCGGTGCGGTGCCGGTCCCCCAGGGGCGGAGGGAGGGCAGGGGGATCCGGGGGGCTCCGGAGCTCTCTCACCTGTCGATACTTATCACGCAGAGGGTCATGATGGAGGCCGTGCAGCACATGACATCCATGGCGATGAAGACGTTGCAGAAGAGGCGCCCGAAGATCCACTCACCACCAATAAGGTCGGTGACGCTGACGAAGGGCATGACGGCCAGGGCCACCGAGAGATCGGCCAGGGCCAGCGAGACGATGAGATAGTTGGAGGGCTGCCGCAGCTTCTTAACGAAGCAAACGGAGATCACCACCAGGCAGTTGCCGGCGATGGTCAGCAGGGTGATGAGGCAGAGCACGGCCCCGATGAGAACTTTCTCCACGTTGCCGTAGCTGAGGATCTGCTCTCCGCACTGGGAGTCATTGGCGGGGAGGGGGCTCGCCGCGGGCAGCGCCGACGGGGCGGGAGACGGACCGAGCTTCACCAGGGTGCGCGGGGGCCAGGAGCCGGCGATCATCCTGCCGCCGCCCAGCGCCCGCGGGTCCTCCAGGACCAAGGGTCGGAGGTTACCGTAGAGGTGGCTGCCGTTGAGGGCGAGCACCATGTTGCCGTGAGCAGCCCATGAAGCCCCGCCGCTCGCTCGCCGGCTGTGCTCGCCGCCGGGATGCTCGGGCTCCTCCTCGGGCGCCCGGCGCCGCCCGCCCCCTCGCAGCCGGCCGAGCGGCTCGCCGGGGGCCCAGCCTTCAACTTCCCCCGGAGAAGCCGGGCTCGCCCACGGCGCATCCCGGGTGGCCGCGGGATGGGCACAGCGCCATCGCCCTCAGTCCGCGGGCAGAGCGGAGGGCGGGGGAAGGCGGCCGCTCCCTGCCCATCCGCGCCCGTCGCCCGCTCCCAGCCGCGGCTGCTTCCCGAAGGCGGCAGGCGACGGAATGGGAGCCGCTCCGCCCCCCCTCTCCCTCCTGCCCTCCGAGGGGCACGCAGGGAAGCGCCCCTTCACCGCAGTCCGGGGCACCGGGCCCTCCTCCCGCTTCTCCGCGGCCGCCCCAAACGAGGGATGCTCTGGCAATTCCCTATATACATGTATATATGTACGTATGCGTATTTGTATACAGGTCGCACCCGAGAAGCTGCGGGCGGGTGGCCGCGGCCGGAGCAGAGGTGCCCGCAGAGTGAGCTGTCCCGGTGGAGAGCGCTGCGAGCCTCCCGGCGTGCCGGCTCCGGCGCAGCCCTGCGGCGGGATCCGCTGCTTCGGAAGCTCCTCAGGTCTACCAGCATGTTCATGCAGAAAGATTCGGGCCGACGGAGCCCTGGCTGCTGCGTGGAGAGTTAATAGTGGCCGTTCTTCTAAGATCTACTCCCAACAACACAGTCGGCGCTGAAGTACTTCCTTTTATCTTCAAGTTTTCAGATTATCCTGCGTATTAAGTTGATGTGAATCCCATCACCTATATTTTCTCTTTTTTAATATTTATATGCCATTATTTTCAATTTTTTCACCATTCCATGTGTAATCACTTCAGTAAAGTTTAAAACAACAAACTCCCATACCCTGTTTTTCTTGCAGGTTCCCTGAACTCTTTCTGGGACTCAGTACCTTTCTCAATTCTTTAAGTCCTATTCTTCCCTTCAAGTGAGGTGAAAACTAACTGTTTGAATTGTCAGGTACCCATGGCATGTCAGCAGAAGATTACATGTCTTGGTATGGTAACATGCTAGACAGTAAGGATTAAAAAAAGGGAATATCTGCTCCTGAACACTCTCTTGTATTTTCAACAAAAGATAGAAACCAGATGAACTAGAAGAGAAGAGGAAATTAAAGGAGGACCATTGAGTGCAGATGGATGAGTAACCATTGACCAATGTCAGTTATGTTTTGAGTGAGGGGGGATCTTGCAGGTAGCAACAATATAGCAAGTTTTATTTAAGAATGCACCAGACACAAGGCAGAACTGTGTGTGAAGCCCAATTGCAAGAGAGTCTACAGCATAATCTCACATCATACAGACTTAAAATTCTGCTTTTAAAACAGGCCTAACAAGTATCCAGCTATTGGAAAAAAAACCCTCAACTGACAGTCATAGGGGCTACTGAACATAAATCCATAGCAACTGAGGCTTCCAAACTTGGCTCACAGAATGCCTTGGGGCTTTCCAACATGCATTGGGCCCATACGTGAATATTCCTGGGACTGAGGGGTTGGGGTCACCTGTGCCTGGCACAAGCTGAGCACAGGCAGAGAGCTTTCTGTGGTCAGAAACACAGCAAGCAGTGAGCAGGGTTTGGGAGTTCAGTTGCTGGCTCTCCCTCCCACGCCCACATCTTGATTTGACTGAGATAAAATAAGCAAGTTCCACATGTTAAGGGTGAAATCTACTTGGGCAGCTTTTTGACCATTACAAAGTTTAAAGTATTTTCCTGTTCAGCCCTATATTTGCTACACTTTGTTAGTTGCTTCATTGTGTCCAAGCACAATAAAATCTTCCCCAGTTTAACCACATAGAATGTGTTCATGAACTTTGAGCTTCAGGTGAGTTACCCCTCCACGTAATAAGCAAGTCTCTTGTCTGTCTTCCTCAGTTAAGCAAATATTAGGAAGAAAAAGGTCTTTAGAAATGGCAAGGGTACATCAAAATAAGTTGAAGCATTAAAGCAAAACTTGAAGAAAGGAGCATGTTTCCTCATTGACTGAATATATTTTTTAAAAATAGTGTCTGAAGTATAGCTAAGGAGTTAGGGACTGAGTAAATTTTGTTCAAAATAGATTCATATCATGAAAGCTAATATTATACAATTTAATACTCCCAGTAAAAGCAATTTTGCAGTTGCTTAAAATGTCACTAAGGCAGAGCAAATTATAATCTGGTGCTTCCTGCAAATGTGTTGACATGGTTCATTAAATCAGTCATTCTTCTTGACAGCTTTTCAATACATTTCTGGAACGTGATTCTCTAACTGTTCTCAGTGGATGATAAGCAGGATCATTTGTGTGTACTCCTACCCATTCCAATCTGAAAGAATGATTTAGCCTCATCTTTTGTTCTGTACCTTAAATTCCCATACAGTTCATTAGAAGTTAATCACCTGATTTCTTTCCTTCTCAAGAGCCATGTGTTACCATTCTTTGTATTTACTCTCAAAAACTAAACTTAGAAGAAACAAATCAATTTAAGTCAACTTATGTCCCATTATAGTAAGGGATTTATGCACTATTGCAGAGAAAATGTGAAACCTTGTCAAGATGAAGCACCTGATACTTCTCTAGAATATGTTCCTTGAAAGCTTTTTACTAGAACACACCTAGAACAACATTTCAGTTTCCAGGGCTGGGTTGAATCTGGAGACATCCTTTCCTGGAGGGCTTTGGAGGTTTGACATCCCCAGTGTCTGGGAAAGTAGAGAGCATCCATCATTCTATGAGACAACAGCTATTCTAGGTAGTTAAAACAATGATACATGAACGTAGGACCTGATGTTTCCAAGGGTATATCCTGTTTTTGTCTTCAGTGATCCTATTTACAAATTCTAACATGTCGTTCCAGACAGCATACAGATGGGAAACAAATGTCCAATTAGATGTCAAGAATAACAAGTTGACATTTGTTCTCTCCACAAGAAATTACTTTTTCACCTTCCATTAGGCTTCAATCAATATTATAAAATGATTTTTCTGGCTGAGCTCAGTAAAATCTTGTCCTTTGAGTAATTTAGGTTCTCTATGCATGAAAGCTTCTTAATATTTCTGTATACCTCCAACTCTGTGCTAAAGCCCTTGTTGCTCATTCTTCACTTACTGAAGGTAAACTATTTTGTTCACATGTGATCATATACTTTATTTTCAAATATCACCTTTGATATTTCATGGTTGTTATATTGAAATGTTTCAGATTAAAAAAAAAAAAGCAAGAGAACTTTTGATTTTTTTCCTCTACCAAAACAATTAACTTGTTTATTTTTTCTCCTGTGCCAGAAATAGTTCTAATAACATAATATCCACAACATTTGTCATTCATACTAACTGTGTAATATAACAGTGGGTATTGGTAACAATTCTTTGCCCCCATGTTAGTGAGATAAGGTATGACAGGTCATCAGAGCTAGCTAAGGAAATATAATTTCCCAAGCACATGTTGATTTAGTGAGGCCAGACTGTATCTATCAAAGTGTTTCTGTTGAAAAGCTTGCACTTAATCCTAGATACTTCATGTTCCCTGGAGGACTTAATGCTTCCAGAGTCTTTTGAGACAGCAGGTCTGTATTAGCTTGGAGGATCCTGACTGAAATGGGTCAAGGAATGCAGTGCAAGAGCTCCAGCAGAGGAGGAGGAAACACTGACAGCCTGGCATGGTAACACTTTTGCTCACACAGCTGCCTCTAGAAAACAGACCAGCTCATCTTAGCATAAAAGCTTGAAGGCACTGATACATTCCCCTTCTTAAACCATTCCATTCTGGATATATGGCAGGAAGGTAACACAAGTGTGCAATGCAACAAATAAATAGACATTTTTCTTGTTATTTTTCCTTTCTTATCATCACCTTTTTGTCCTTCCTTGCCTGAGCCAGTTTATCTCCCTAAACTGTTGTTTTCATTTGTCTGTTGTAATTTTTTTTTGTTTCCTTTGGTTTTCATCTTTTTTTTTTCTTAGAAACCAATATAAGACTGCTGATGACCTGCTGTTGGGAACAATAAATAAAGTATAGGTATACATTTCTTCTGCCTTGGTGAAATATGTTGTCAAAACATTTAGAATATTTTATCAGAGACCGGCTAGAATTCCAGGGACAAATTTTACTGAAACCTAAATTTTTATTCCCAGCATGTACTGTTTAGCAAATAACAGTCTTGTCTAAGTTCTAGCAAAGATGTTGCAGCTGCAGTTTTCTTTTCTGCCTTTTCTTGTCTTTGTGAAGATAAATCATTATCAGTCTGTGGCAGTAAAACAGAGGTAAACTTTCTCGTCTTTGGCATTTCTTATCATTGTCAAAATAAATACTTGCATCTGTGCAACTTAAATATGAAATGATGTCTTCCCTTTTTTGGAACCAGCAATTACTGACAACAAGAAGCTGGCATCTGAAAAGAAAACAAACAATTAAGATGACATTTATGGTGAAAATTCTGTATCACTCAGAAAACGAGAGCTTCCAATCCTGAAGATTCCGTCTGCATCTTTACAAAGGAGCTTATTGAGGTTATGATAAAAGTGACTGTGACATTCATGTTACTGAGTTGCTGAGACAGTATGAAATAACATCGTAGCTCCCTCAAAGTGCTAAATGCAGAACCAAAGCAAAAAAACCCCTAACAGTTGCTGCCATGGGCTGCCCATTCAAAATGTATTAGAAGAATCGTTAGGGTTTCTGCATCAAAATTTACTGAAAGGACTGTCTTGAGATCTAGGTGTATTGAGAAAAAAACCACCTGGAGTGAGGAGATCTATCTTCACCAAGGAGGACTTCAGGACACAGATGAAAAAACCATGTTAGAAGCTTGTGGCTTAACAGTGAGGATCATAAAACGGTTCCAAGTAGATCACTGGGGCTGGCATAAATAAAAGCAGGAATATCTAAATAATAACATAGGAAATAAGGTTGTGCACTGGTCTGAGTATATGATTCATGATGCTGAAAATGTTTCATACTCAGATTCTTACCCCATTACTGCAAACAGGGTTCTGCAGATCTTCCATATGAAGATCTGTTTAAATGTTCTCAATTTTAAGTGCCTCGAGGAAAAGTTTGTCTTGATTGTATATTACCAGAAACAAAAGCTGCTTAATCCTGCTGTTTTGGTGTCTCTGAACACTGCTATAGTAGGGCCATCCAAAAATAACTGACACGTTTATAGATTGCTTTTTACATTCATTAAGACAAATCAAGTTCCATCATACACTGAGACAAAGAAAATGTGGAGTAATACTTTGAGGTCTTCCATTTTTACACACATCATAGAAAAACTTTGGCAGTACCATTCAGTCTGTCTTGCTTTGTTCAAATGAGTGTCAGAGAAGCAGTAGTGGCTGATCTGATGTAACAGAAAAGCATTTTACAGACACAGATAAACCAAAAGAGAGTTCTCTACTGAAATATCTTCACCCAATATTGTCAAGAGCAAACTGCTGCCATAGATGTGGCAAAAGCAAAGGTGTTTTACCAGCTGGCTTGGGTTTTTTAACTCTTTCAGAGTGATGTGGGTTTAATCTGTCATTGGTGCCTTGGCCTTGGAAAGAAGCATTTTTGCCTCATTAAGAATTCAGGGGTCCAGATACTCCATAGACTTTCCCTGGTGTGCACTGGGCTCAGTTTGAAGAAAGGGAAAGCCAAGTACCCCCTAGCCTGGCCACCAGGCCAACGCGAATCACAGACCCGCTGTCTTAAGTTGCTGCTCTAAGTCACTAAATAAACAAACAAACAAAAAAACCCTAGTGGGAATTGCCATTTTTATTTTACATATTCTGTACTATTTCTCAGCGGTAGAACAGTATTTGGCTTTTTGTAGCAGCGTTAGTGAAGCTGTATCTGATTACTGGTCTGGACAATTACTGGACAATTCCTCAGTCCTTCTGCATGCCGGGGATCTCTCTTAGAAGCTCAGGGCTTTATTTCACGTGTCTTAAATAACGTGGGAAAGCGAAGACTTTTCAATAATTAGAAAGGATTACTTTTAATTGCCAATGCTTAGGTGGAGCTCAAACAGTTTTAACAGGCGGTAAGCACTTCAGCGCAGCAAAGCTACCGCTCCACCTGGTGGGGACGCGGCGGCTGCGACAGCGCGGGAGCCTCGGCCGGGGCGCTGCGGCTGCGGGGCGATCCCATCTGATGCCGGGGTGATCCCATTTGATCCCGGGATGATATCCCTCCTGATCCCGGGCCGATCTCCTTCACATCCCGGAGTGAGTTCCCGCCTGACACCCGAGCGACCCCCCCCGCGGCCTCCCCGGGCTCCGGTCGGAGCCGTGCATAGACCCTCTCCGAGGCTGCAGCTGCGCTGCGAGCGCGGCCGGGCCTGCCCAGCCCAGGGTGCCGCGCGCGGCCGGGGCGGGGCCGCTGCCGTGCTGGGCGGGGCCCCCCGCGCCGGGGCAGCATGGCCGCGTTCGCCGACCTGAACCTGCCGCAGGGGCCGGACAAGAAGTCCCTGCAGAACCTGCTGGAGGCTGCGGCGCACTGTGAGTCCAGTCCCGCACACGATGGGAGCGGGAGGGCGGCGGGGCAGGCCCGGGGCTCGGTGGGGCGGAGCNGTGGGGCGGAGCTGGGAGGGGCAGCGGGACGGGAGCGCCCGGCTCGAGGAGTAGCCGGAGCCTGCCGGCTGCGGTGGGCGCTCCCGGGGGGCAGCCACGCCGTCCCCCCTTGCCCGCCGCCGCTCACGGTTCCCCTGCGCCCTCGCCTCTCCGCCCGCAGCCCCTGCAGGTGAGGTGCCCTGAGCTGAGTCTGAGCAGGACTGAGAGCAGGGGAAGCTCGTGGTGTGCCTTGCAGGCTCTGCCTCTGCTTATCCCAGCGTAACAGTTGGGTCTACCCAACGTGGACAAGTTTTTCCGCCTGCATTTTCCTGTGGCCCGGCTGTTTTCCTGCGGAGCTGCTGTGCAGACGGTGCTGCCCGCCCGGTGTTTGGCGGTGATTTAAGTGCCCCTGGCAAGTGCACCATCTCCAGAGCCCTCCCGAATGGCACGTGGTGCTCGCTTTGGGCAGCCAGGTTTGGAGCGCTCACTTCGCCTCCTCCCACAGCTGTGTCTCTCGCTGTGTCTCTCCCAGTTCCGCGTCGTTTGCAATTTTAACAACTATCCTGAACGTACTTAACAACTTTCTGTAAAGAAAGTCAAAACCGGGGCCAAACTCGACAAAATCTTTGAGGACCCCAACCCCAGGTATTCGTGTTCATAAAGCTCTGCTACTGAATAAGAGTTATCAGGCCTGGGATATGTTCAAAGCCAAACGGATTTATTACTATTATTATTTTAAAGTATATTTTGGCTGAACTAATCTTTTTTTTTAAGAAGTGAAAGGGAAATATGCATGCGATTATTAATTTTAATACCTTTAAGTAATGAGTGGTTAACAGTTTTCTGATAGTTTTTTTTCTAATTTGTGTGTTTTTCAGTGGGATATTCTGCAGTTGCTCTTAATCATG
The DNA here is from genome assembly GCA_013396695.1 of Sakesphorus luctuosus. Taxonomy (NCBI): domain Eukaryota; kingdom Metazoa; phylum Chordata; class Aves; order Passeriformes; family Thamnophilidae; genus Sakesphorus; species Sakesphorus luctuosus. The sequence continues at coordinate 608,843 of VWZD01013789.1, read as the reverse complement.
TCATCGATTTTAAAGAAAAGAAGCAGGTAATTTTTCTTAGCGCTATTTTTATACTGTATTTTCTCTAGTAAGCCTACTGCTTTATTGTGTGTTCCTGGATAGCTTTATCTGCAGAATGCACATCTAGACACAAGTACAAATCCCTGTATTTGTAAAAAAGCCTTACTTTTTATAATTCAGTAAAATAGCCCAGGGGTTAATTTTTAATATGGTTCATATAATGTCCTAGGGAAATCGTTTTGTTGGCATGGTAAATTTCTTCTTGTGATTGAAACACAGGTTTTGTTTACTTGTAGCCCTAACTCATTACAAGTATAATAACTTTTTTCTGTTTTCTTTTAAGGAAATCATCAAGCCAGTATCTCCTTCAGAGTTGTTTCCATCTTTGCCTATTGTACAAGTATGTCTGGTCACATTCTAGCTCTTTGTCATTATTCTGAATTATGTTTTTTACCTTGGTGTGTTTGTATATGTGATTTTGTGTATTAGGTGTCAGTCAAAAAGGAGGAATTTGTCCATAGTTTGACGATTAAAGTGCCAAGCATTGGAAGAATCGTGCACTCACATTACAGTAGGCTCTATTTGTTATTTTAGAAATTTTTAAAGAAACTGATCTGTGTGAATTCTGAATCTGCTTGTAGTTGAATAATTACAGTACAATTCTTGAAATTTGAGTTTGGGAAATAACTTCCTGGTTTTGATGGAGCAAAATTTGGATATAATGAAATACAAGACTGTATTTCAGGTCACTGGTGAATTCAGGAACTGATTTTGCTTGCAGTAGCCTGGCAGGGGAGTCAGAGCAGTAATAGAAGATAGTCAGTTTTTCTTCTTTTTTTTGTTGTTTTATTTCTTTCCTTTTTATTGACCCTTCCTCAGAGAAACACTATATCATTATTTATAAGGACAGGAATAATATCAAAGAGATAATATGAATTAGGGAAGTGAAAATACAGACTTTAGAGAATATACAGACTATAAGCAAGGCACTATTTTCTTTTTGTAGTGGACTAGGTGGAAATCACAAATTTTTGCCTTGGTGTTTTTTAAGTCTTTTATATTATTTCTGTTTCTGTAGGGGACATCTAAAAGAATTAAAGTCTTAACCCGGCTAACACTTGTTGTTTCTGATCCTTCCCACTGTAATCTCTTGGTAAGTATATTTAGCAATCCAATTTTTTTTTCTTTTCTCCATGAATGAATGACACTTTGGAAATTGTACAAGGAGAACTTCGTACATTTATAGGGCACTCAGCAGTGATTTCTCAGCTTGCATCTTTAACAAATAAAGAGATGCAGACTTATGAGACTGGATATGGCTTCTGCTGATCATCTGTGGATATGGAAAAAGAGTTCTGTCCCTCGGTTCTTTTTGTCAAGCCTTCTTCTTGTGGTTGTGTTGTAGTGCTATGTGATTGATGCAAAAGGTGTAACTGCCTTACTATGTGGGTGGCATAAGCCTCAAGCTGAGAATGAATGACTTCACAGTAGAGACCTATTATGTAATTGGATGATTATTGGCTTTGGTTTAGTACTTAACAGGGAAAAAGAAATTTTCTTATTTTGGTTGTAATCATTGTGGCTTTGGTATCTGCCAGAATTCCAGGTAGTAATTGTTTGCTCCTTTTGTAGAGATCAACGTCTGCAAATATAAGGTTATATGACATCATAGCAGTATTTCCAAAGACTGAGAAACTGTTCCATGTAAGTACAATTATCTGATCTGTAATGTCCATTCAATAGCTTTTAGTGCCTTGAGCTGGTTTTAAGTACTTGCTTTGTTTTGATGTTATTCTATAAAGACCTCCTGGGGCTGATTAGTCGTTACAGGCTGCCTGGTCAGTTAATAGACTGAGAGGGCTGGGAGGGATTGCAGGAGGCTGCAAGGCCTTGAGGTGATGGGTTAGTCTGAAACATTTAGCTGATCTACCTGATGAATAGACTTGTACACCCCTGTGCTGTGGTTGCCTTTGTGTGTCTTGCACTCCAGTGACAAGAGAGAACATCCCTTTTCCCCCTGATGTATGTGTACTATCATCACGTAGAAAAATTCTGTCTTGAACTTTAATTTCTCAAACTTTTAATTTCCCTAAAAAACACTTGTGATCTTCTGGTAGCGCAAATTACTCCTGATCTCTGAAATGCCAGGGAGGATTTTGAAGTGGAACTAGTGTGGTCCTGAGCATTAACCTTCTTCCTTTTAGTCCTAAGTCTTCTCTTGAAAGTTTGTCCCAATGAATAACTGATCTCTTTTTTTGTTTTTTTTAATCTATTTATTTTAAATCAAAAGATGAACAGGAGCTTATGAGACAGAGACAGTTCTGGTTGTCACAGCATCTTACGAACAGATAAACTAAAATTTCGGAAAGCAAATATGCCTGATTAAACTCAATAGCCCTTGTTCCATTGCCAGGCTGAGATTTCTGGTTTTGTTTTGAACGCTCAAGTTGAATGAAAGAAGCTTCACTTCCGTGGTTTCATGATAGATTTGTTACTTTGCCTGCTGAGGAAACCATTGAGGCTGTACAAAAGTAGAACAGCCTCAGGGGAAATACTTAAAGGGCAGATGGTCATTTTCTCACTCAGATTTCATCTTGACTGTTCAGAGTAAACTTGCAGCTAAAAACTGCCTCCACAAAATTGATGAGTCTTTGAAGGTGTTACTGTATCAGGGTTACTGAGCAGGTGCTGCTGTTTGCAGCAGTGGTAGCACTAATGACAGAAAATAGTAGGTGTGAGTAGTTTTCAAACCTTAGGACTAATTTGTGACCTTAGCTCAAAAGCATTGCTTCTCTGTTGGTTTATGTTAATAGAAATGCAAATGTTTTGAACAAGCCCCCCAGTACTCTGCCACTTTTATGATGTGAGAAAAACAAGGTGTTGCCAGTGTGTTTGACCATGAACTGGTTTGTTTATTCTCTCGTGTTTGACTGGACATTAGCAAGAGTTGATACTTCTGAATACAGTGGTGTGCAGTAATTCTTCAGCTATTACTAAAAGCACCAAGCATCATATTGTCTTCCAACCTTTATTCATAGCTGGTATTTCTTGAATAGAACTTTCCTACCAGAAAAAATTCGAGTTTTGAAACACTGAGGCAGAAGGATCTCAGGTTGGTTTGTTGGGTGATAGATGTTCACCTCCATTTCCCTTTTGAATTTTATTCAAATTGTTCTCAAATACTTGTTAACAGTTGATGTCAATGTTCTGATCAGGTGGAGCACTTTGAAGCAAGTTATGTTTTTATCAGAATTTTTCTTACAAAATGCAAAATCGTGATGTCTGACCTGTTGTAAACTCATAAATAATAACATTAAGTCTGAACTGTGAGAGTAGGTGGAAGCATCTCGTCTGTGTTAGCCTTGGCAGTCAGGAAGCAGGCATGCTTGCTGTGTGAAGCAGTGTTAAGGAGGCACAGGGACACCAAAACCAGGCTGAGAGTCTCTGGAGAATTCACTTTCAAAGGAAACTTAGCAGTTTAAAACTGAGTCTGGCGGGTCTTTTTTAAATAAGTTAAAGCCACTTTCTAGTACTGCTGAGTACCTGTCTGACACATTCCAATTATATTCTTCTGTTTTGTTTTTCTAAATTATTTCTCCTTCTTTTTAAAGACTTGTCCAAGTAAAGTACAAAGAAAGAGTAGAAGGTGGGCTTAAAAGAATCTTTCATTAGAAGAGTTCAAGAATTAATTAGAACTGTTACAGCTTAATGAAACTGATTTCTGAATTTTATTTTCCTTGCAAGATTTCAGGACTCCTGGGAGCGTGACAGAGGCAAATGGTCGTAAAATGTTTGAGGCCCACTCTCCACCTCTTACTTTCAATCTCTGGCAACAGTATAAAATCTCACTTGTCAAGTAAACTCAATCAATTGTCGTGTGTTTAAAAAGGCACCTGAAGCTAGATAATCAGCAGGAGTATGCTGTGTTGTTTTATGGGGAAAGGATGTGGTATCATTTAAATGTGGATTATTGGGTTTTTTCAGCCATATCATGAGTCCTGCTGCAGTTGGTCATCCAGCTGCAGCAGTGCCCAAACTGTTGTAAATATTTCTGCATGAGAAACACTCATTTCTGCTGATGAGGCTGCTTGTGTGCTTAGCTGCATGGCAGTTTGCTTTGAGGAGCATGCTTTTGGCCAGACAGTAACCAGAGTTTTTGCCAAGTTATTTTTCAGGCAGGTTGACTTTCCTGCTCTGATTGAGCCATGTGGATAGTTGTGCTGGCGCAAAGTGGGTGGCTGTGCTCTGGGCAGGACAGTGCAGATAGAGACTGATCAGGTGACCCTGACAAGTGATGTACAGTGTGTTAGGACAGAAGCAGGATTGTCAGTGAGACCATCATCATTGCTTCCATGCTGGCAGCAGTTTGAGCTGGAGATGGAACCCCAGCATATTTCGTTCAAACTGCATGAGGTGAAAGACTTCATCCTTACATTCAGGGCAGGTTGGTTTGTTTGCCTTTTGTTTAAAGATTTTTGATTTTCTAGGCTCTCTGTCAATTTGATAGAGGTCTGACACAAGTGACATTACACATGGGGTTTCAGTGCTGACATTTGGCTCTTAAGACTCATGGATGTTTCTCTGTTAACAGTAAAGCCTTCCAGAGTGGGTCACACACCACAAGTTAACCTTGTGTTTTAAAATGGGCTTTTGATAACTCAGCATTACCTCAAGAGCATAATTTTTCTCACCAACAATTTGGCAATTATCTTCTTCTCCGTAGAACAGGATTTTTCATGGTTTTGGAAAAAAATGCATGACCATTGGAGATGTGCTCTTATTTTAGCATGGCCCCAAACCAGTGTGTCCCCTTTTGTCACACTCTAGGAAAGCTTCTTTGTGACTGAGTGTGGCAATGATATGTACTGAAAGATGTGCTCAAAGTCTCCAAATAATTTATATCCTCAAGGGTATGAGGAAGCTGTGTTTGCCAATTTTAGAACAGGCTTCTTCTTTGTCTCCCAAAAGGATTGTTTTGGGCTGCAACAGGAATGCTCAGTCTGTGCCAGTGATAAGGTCTGTGCCTGTCGTTTTTCAAAAATTTTGCCTTTTAAAATTTCAGACTGTTTTATTAGTATTAATTAGCTCTGTCTGCTGTTTGCTAACAATTAGCAGACCACCAGTATCTAAAAAAACTTGCTCATGTAACTCTGAGGGTGTTGTGCAAACCCAAGTTTCAATTTTTATTCCTAAAACGTTTGCCAAAGCTTGCTTCAGAGCATCCAAACAGTGGTGTATTTATTTATGGCTGTCTGGAGTTTCCCAGCAGATGGGGCTCTTGCCCACAGTGTGGCCAGGCAGGTGCTGGGCTATGCAACCCCACTGCATGTCATTTTCTGGATGAAGTTGTTGCACTTCAGATCCTTTCAGCAGACAGGGTAACCTTAACTTGCCTGCATGTGTGGCTTGTCTGGGAGCCAGAGCAAGACTGAACATTACAGTGCTTGGAGTTTTCCATGCAGTGCAGGAATTCCTCATGAGGAAGTATGACTCTTAATTTTGTTTTTCCTTGGTGGTATTTTCTGAAACATTCTTGTCACTGGAATCCTGCAGATGTCCTGGTGTTTGAGTCACTCGTCCTCCCACTGCTTATTTTGCAAAATGGAAAGAGTTTTTCAGTGTTTCTGGTGCTGATTAGGAAGGGTTGATTTCTCATGACACAGGGCAGCTTACATGCTTCTGTTGTCTCTTCTGGCTTTTCTTCATTTTTAAGATTATTTCTTGCTGAATTTTCTAGGGCCACTGACATCTTTTTGAGGATGTTACTCAGAGCTATTTGTTCTGTCCATGTTCCCATAAATCATCTGTCTTGTAGTTTGTATTTTATGTAAGAAAAGAAGGAAAAGTGGCTGTAGTAGGGCTGAACTTCCACATGCAAGTTCAGTTCTATGGAATAGATTCCAACTGTGTCCTGCTTAACAGACAGTTGATAAAGGTAGCACATGAAGGTAAAATTTAGTCTGAATGGCCTGGTAGAGACACTTTAACTGCAAAAACCTTGTGGTTTGCCCACATGCATGCTGTGGCTCTTTTGTTTAGGAGGGAATGCTATCAATAGCAAAGGAACATTCCTAAAGTGGGGCCTCTGCTCTCATCTTCATCCAAATTCCATGTGAACAAACTGGTAGAAGAGTGGTTTGCAAAGCAATAGTCTGCCTTGCATTAGAGCAGCCCATCCCTGGGACTGCCTGCAACCCCCACTTCTTTTGTGCTGGTGGGAGGAGGGATGAATGGTTGGCACCTGGCCCATGTGTATTTAGAGCAGTTGCTGGCAGGTTTCTGAATGCATAGAGTTCCCCTACATACAGAAAATTCCTTTCAACTTCTTCAGCCTATTTTTTCTTTATTACACCACTGCTTGCAGACATTAGTCTGTCCCTGTGTCATCTTTACCAGGTAGTCACATATAATTCCTACATACCTTGTGTACATGAGGTTAATGTAAATCAATGACTGCCTTTTAAATACAATCGATTTTCCCTGTATCTTGGTGTGAGGAGTCTCCACCCTTTGTTCATTCCCCCCATATCTTAATACAACCTGTAAATTGTAGTATGAATTCAAAGCTAAACCTTTAATCTGTAGCCTTCTGAGCCATCTTCAGACTCTACCAGAGGGGTGACTCTCAGGAGGGGCTGCATATTCTCCACCCAACCAGGAGAGTAAGGCTCTGTGGATCAATCTCCAGTATTGGGCACATGGCACTGTCAGTAACTGTCTAATATTGTGCTTTTCTTTTAGTCTTTGTTGCTTTTGGTAAAAATAATTAATCCTGAAAACAAACAGATATTGCACTGGAAGCAGAGCATGATGGGGTAGGGGGACAGACTCTGGGTTGATCCCTTTGCAAACTGAAGTTGTCCCTGTCACAAGTTGAACCTGTGAGTTCTTTTGTCAAAAGCAAGCATTGCTTCTGCATGTCCTCTGTCAGGTAAAAGCAAACTAGTAAGTCTTGCTTTGGGGATGGTCGTTATTGGAAAAGTAGTTCTCTTAGTGAGGGAAGACTTGGGGTTTAAGCCTCAGCTGCTCAGGCTGTGCATCTGTAGCCCTGCTGTTCTGGTGACATACCTGCAAGGCATAGTACCTCTTAATTTTGAAAATGAACTGACCCTGGAGAGACATTTGTTGCATTAAGAAATTAAATAGATCATTAGTGCACCTAAAGTTGATTATGTATTTTTTTGGCATATACAATAATCCATTCGTTTTTCTTTGTTGTAGATTGCTTGCACAACTCTAGATGTGGATCTGGTATGCATAAATGTGACAGAAAAGCTGCCATTCTACTTCCGAAGGCCCCCTGTGAATATGGTAAATTTACATCTAAATTGTTTTCTTGCTGTTACACTGACATTAAATCCAGAATTTGAGTTGAATTCCCTATACCTTTCCTCCCACCATTCCCATCCAAGTGGTTCTTTTATTTTCTTGCATAATGTATAGTGTTGTTTCAGATGCCCTTTACTTTGGGGCCTCCACTGCAGCACTTAATACACAGTGATGTCTGTTCTTTTCTCTTTCTCCTCCTGTCCCCCACTTAAGAAGACAGAAGTGGTGTTTCCAAGGAATGGAAACAGAGCCTTAAGGCCACTGCTCTGCCAAGCAATGAGATGTGGTGTGATTGCTGACTAAGCTGCTTCCCAAACCAGAAGTGGTACAGCTCTGTCAGAATAGATATACAGCCCTGTGGTTTAAAAGACAAGAAATGTGAATGACACTGTTAATTTAAGAGAAGGATATTTTGCTGGTTACTTGGAAGACAACTGTATTAAATCCATACTTAGACAAAAGAATGTCTTGGTAAATGAACCAAATGTGGAATTGCTACAAATCTGCTGTGGGACACAAGATGGCTATCAGTGTGAATCAATTATTTTTTTTAATTCAGTTCTGCCTACTTTGGTGGTTTGCCAGAAAGCTTAATCTGAACATCCTCTTAGGTGAACTAGTTTTCTTCTCTGAATATATGTCAAGGTTCATTCCACATGGGCATTTTTGGCTGAGGTAGTCCTTAGCGCTTAAAAATTTAAATTTGGAATTGGCTACTAATCCTACTTCCTCTTCTCAGAGTTTGACCTAGAATAAAATTTAAAAATGAGCTAGAATTAATTCTGAGAATAAAAATAATACATTAAATGTTATTATAAACTGAGAACTTCAACATTCCACCTGGAATAATAATTTTGTATGAAATGTTGGGTTTGATACTACCCTAAGCTGCTTAAAACTCCAGCAGCTGACCCAGGTAAGGAGCTGTGTGGCTCTTGGAGCCCTATGTTGGGAAACATTTTCCTTACAAGCTACTTCTCATCTTTCACACTCCCAGCTTCAAGGCAGTCTGTCTGTTGGACTGGTTTTGTGCATCCTGGGGCAGTCAGTTTTGGTTGTTATGATGCCAGACAGACAGATTGGCAGGCAGCTGAACTGGTGGGGATGAGGTTAAAAATCTTGACTGGAAATTGGTGTATTGCCATCACCTGTTTTGGTTTGGATAAATTCAGGCTTCACTTGTTTGCAGATGTCAGACCAGTTCTGTGTAAAACATTTGATGCATAGCTTCTGTTGTGTGTGGATGAGAGCAGAGGTCATGCGTGGATGGGAGATGGATTAATTCCATCTGTATTCAGTTACTGGACTCTCCTCCAGTATTAACATTGTAGCATATTTTAATAATATGAATATAAAGCATGGAGTATCATTTCAGGCAAATGTAGTATAGGCCATGGAACAAAGAACTCCTAGCTTTAAATTATTGCTAGTGCACTGCATCCTATAGCAAGTTGCTCAACCATTCTGTTTGCTAAAACAAGAATACTAGGCTTTTGGTGATGTACTTTGATAGATAGCAAAGGATTTTAAAGCAGCTCAACATATAACCAGTATTACTATTTGGAACCTCTTCTGTGGCTCACTGTTATTTAACATTGTCACAAGAACCAGCGTATGCTGAGAGACAGGAGAAGGGTCTGTCCTCATTGCCACTTTTATGCAAGGACAAATTCTTCATGTGCCAGACGTGTACTGTGGGAAGTGGTGATCTTTCTTACAGCAGGGTGTGGGACTAGAGGAGTAGAATCCTCAAAGTTTCAAGACTTGTTTCTGACCAGCAGGGGTTACCTGTTTCCTCAGCTCTGTGGTAGTGGAAAGCCAATTACAATAAGTGGCTGGTATTTTGTTGTTTGTTAAACCTCATATATCTATCATCCCAAGATTAAAGTGCACATATCTGATAAACAGTGAAGCTTTCCCCTGTGCTACTTTCATGCTTTGCTGGGCTCTTACTGGAACAATTCCGCCTTAATTTTTTCATATATAACACAGTTAAACTGAAAATAAGCTACATCAGTAATAGACAGCAGTTGTTAGATCGTTAGGCTTCTCTCCTTTTGATTTTTGATCACTGTCTTTCATGTGAAGGCAATAGATCGAGGCATTTACTTTGAACTTCTTTACACACCTGCCATCAAAGACTCCACAATGAGAAGATACACAATTTCAAATGCAATCAGCCTGATGCAGATCTGCAAAGGAAAGGTAAGCTCTCAAAGTGAAAACAAGGTAATTAGTTCAATTCAAATTCTTCTGGAGTTATACAGACTGAGCCATTTTAAATGAGTATGATGCCAGGGTATCTGTGGGTGTGACTGAATCTTTGCCTGCTAACACAAGGACACAATTATTCTAGTTCAGGCTGCTTCCAGCCTTGCACCACTGCATCCTTTCTTCTTAAGTTGTCAAGCTGTTGGATTCTTTTTTCAAAATAACTTTTGTGTTTCGATGGTATGCAATTCCCAAAATAAAGGTAGGAGGAGATGGGGGAGAATAAAGTTCTAGAGATCTGAAGTTTACACTAGAACTGAAATCCATGCATTGCTCTAAAATCCCCCATTTCATATTTTTGCTCTACCAAAAGCTCTTTTTTGATAATATACATTGACTACAGGGAGTAGAAAACAATGAGAAAAAAAAGTAAAAATCTTGTTTTGTTAAATGGATAATAAATTCCATGTTTACAAAACAGACCCAACAGCTAGCTAGCTGGCTGTTAGCCAAGGTTTTGCTGCTGTCAGACCAACTGCATTCTTCCATGCTACTGAAACCCAAGGAAGAAGTAATGCTGAGATGCCTGTAATCCATCGCTTTCATAACTTCCCTCCTCCCAGGCTACCAAGTTAAGCTGTCTGTCATGCTGGGTCCTCTCAGGCCATGATTTTTTAATGGGGAAGTGTATCATAATACATATCCAAGTTAAAAGAAATTGTTGCTCCTGCCAACTTTATTGGAAATGGCCTTTGCCACAGCTAGTCCAGAGAAGCTGAAATTGGCCTTACCCTGCAAATCTAGTCTGAAGTGGGATATAGAGCTTGGAAGGCAAATTAAAAATTACCTCAGTTCCCCTCAGGCATGGCAGCTTCTATAGGACAGCAGAGTGGGTCAAACAGGTTAATTCCCTTGGTGCTACAGAATTAAGTATTTGCACAGCCTTTCCTTAGAAGCCCAGCTCTGGGAGCTAATTGCACAATATACTGACTTGGACACGAATTATATACGCAGCAGACTCCTTTCCTTTGAGATTCCTTTTTTGCCTGTGCTCCTCTTTCCTCTATGCAGTTCAGGATGTGCTGCTCACATGGTTGCTGTTTTGGAGAGCACCAGCTGAGTGGATGTCACAAACTGAGCAAGTGAGGTGTTCAGATGCTCAGGCTTGCACAGAGCCTTTTCATTCTGCATCTGTCAGTCTAGTATATCATCTGTGCCTGGAAGGTAAATTGGCTGGAGCTGGACATGACAAATGATTTTTAGGAAGAGCTAGAAGAGGACTACTAGCTTGTCTTTACTTTTTTCTCCAAACTCAGTACCTAGTGGGCCAGCAGAGATGGTTATTAGCCCGTACTGACAGTTTGCCTCAATCACTTATGTAAAGGCTCTTTTTAAAGGTTTTTTAATGAGATGTGGTCCATAGGCTGCTTGCATTGGCACCTGGCACACAGGTCTTGCCTTGTATAATGAATACTTGCTGAACTGTTAGAAACTTTTGGATCCTTTTGTTCATCCTCTGTTACAGCAGGGCAGAGAAACTTGCAGAAGTTTACTGGTGTCCTCAGATCTGGCAATGAGCAGAGTCCTTAAAACATGTTAACGTGTGCAGGGAATGAAGAAGGGACTTGCCTGCCTTACCAGACAGAAGGTGTGCATAGCCACAATCCCTCTCCTCCTGTGTTTTGGTAACTGAGGCGGAGTGCTGCCTGGAGCAGTGTACTGAACAGCTGCTGTCTCCTTTACCTGGGGAGATAGTGTTTTGCCTTTGAGTTTTTCCCTTCTAGATTTGCCTTTGCCTGCATCTCTTTTTATTTGCTAGCAGTGCTTTACTTGTCTGCTCTTGTCTCCTCCTCCTGTCTTACCCTAATGGAAGCCAGTTGCCTTTGAAGCAGGTAGAGCATATCTCCAATGCACAGTGGGGAACCACAATCCTGTGCTGGTTCAAGATGTCTCACGTAGCTGCTCTGGGAGCTTCTCTGAGCCTGGACACAGGCATTAGTTGCTACAACTCAGAGCAGGAGACTTGAATTTTCCCAGAAAACTCTTGCAGTCAGCACCACTGAAGCTCAAAAGCACCCTTGGGATCCATGGTGCAGTCATTTTAAAGGTGAACTATGCAGAAAAAAATGTCCTAGGCGCCATCAGGACAGGTCCTGTTAAGTCACTTTGATGTATGTATTGCTTCTGCTTCTGGCTTCCCTTATGGTAAGGTAGAGTTGTCTGTCCCATCTTCTCCTCAGCCCATAAGGAAACCTTGGGCACAGTGTGAACATGCAGTCATTTTCATGTAGCCTTCACATATTGAGTTTCAGCTGCACACAGGGCATTTTTTTCCAGTGTTTGCCCTGCTCTTTGTGCTGGGGACGTGGCAGGATGAGCAAAGCAGTGTGGGGAAGGGATAGAAAGCCCCACCGTGAAACTGGAGATGGCATGATGTGTTGGTGGTACTGACGTCAGAGAGGGAAAGCCTTTTGCTGCCTCAGTACAGTTCTCATTTCCACCCCCTCAAGCAAGAATTCCCAAAGCATTTTATTCAATATAATAAAAGGTGCAAGGAGGTTTTACTGCTGCATACTTTCTACCTGTGCAAAACAGTCTCCCCTTGGGTAAGCATCCTTGGAGGTTTAACTTTAGAAAAGCCCTGGCAGCTGAGCTGTGATAGCTGTCAGCTCCTGCGCACTCTCATACCTGCTTTGCAGAAACCACTTGGGACAGGAGGGAGAATTTCTTTCTGCCTGGCAATTTTCATAGGGATGCCAGTGTTGAGGGAAATGAGTGTATGGCATGAATTGGCAGCCACTGCCTAGCTGTAGATAGGTTTCCTGAAGCAGTGTGAGTTTGATTATGGCCAGCACAAATGCTGAGCTTAGCATCAAGTTGTACTGCAACAGAAAATTCAGAGCACCAGACTGTCCAAAGGCACTATCTGTAAGCTGCTTTTGGGGGATCCTGGACTTCTAAATCCATTTCTGTTACAGCTCAGGGTGAGGAGTTGTATGTATGGGCCGTCTTTCAGCTGATGTGAATAAAGGGGGCACTTCTTAACACAGTGTCTGCAGCTCTGCGTGTTTTATTTTTTTACCCTTAAGGTCCCTTTGAAGTCCACTATGAGAGATACAGGCTGATAGGTGCCTGCTTAATGCCACCACTCTTGACACACTGCTTCACCTGTCCCTCTTAAAGGTGCCATACTTATTCAACTTCTGCCTCTCTGTGAGAGGTTTATAACTGCAAGGGAGAGCTTGTGCCAGTGCCCCTCTCTGCGTAGGGGACAGGACAATAACTGAGTTTAATTATGTCCCCAAATTAAGATCCCTACCCTGCTAAAGTTCACTTCATCTGAGGGCCTGAGATACTCTGATGTTTAACTGGGCTCGGAGCCTGAACTTAGTTAATGCCCATAAAGTCTGTGCTACTTGCTGATCTTTTTTTTTTTTTTTAATTTCTTGATGCTGTCTGACAGATGACTGTTTGTTCTCTTTTGTTTTCCAGAACATAGTTATATCTAGTGCAGCTGAAAGGGTAAGTCCCAGATTTGTTTTTTGAAGTCAGAACAATTTGAAGATTTATCTGTGACTTAAAATACAGCTTTAATTAAAAACTAAATATATAAAAATGTGAGTTTAAATATGATTGCCGTATCCAGGACTGTTTTAATCAATTTGTTTTACCAAAGAATTCTATTATGGGTTTGGGAAATTTTTTTGTTGTTTTGTTGAGGCTTCTTGGGGTTTTTTTGCTGCTGTGGTATTTTCCATGACAGTTTTCTCCCAGATGGAGACTCTGTTTGCCAAAACAGTGATATTTGCTGTATTTCCTAGAGTATCTTGAGCAGCTTGCTATAATGTAGCATTTACTCTTGCCTCCCTAAAGGCAACTTGTCCTTCTTGATCATGCTGTCAGCCTGCAAGTGAGGGCATGCACATATCCAAACTTCTTTGTTTTGTTTTAGCCTCTAGAACTACGAGGTCCTTATGACGTGGCTAATCTGTATCCTTTTCGTAAGTCAAAGACAGCATTTAGTAGTAACATTTGGAAGTCCAGAGTGGTTTTGAAATTCTTTCATCCTTTACAGTCCTTGGACTTTATACAGTGATACGGGTTGGTGACCACTTCAATGAATCAGGGCTCTGAGTGTGTGTGGAAGGAGCAATACGTCTTGGTCATGGGGTGGCATGAGCAGTCACTGTAAATAGTAATGTCTGTGTTCAGCTTACAGGTATGTTTTGTTGTGATATGCATTGATATTGTGTGGGTGTGAATGAAGAAATTAATGAAAACCATACAAATCTATGGACACTGTGAACCAAACAAGAAATCATTACTTAAGATCTCCAAACTGCCACATCTTTGGTAGTAGAAGCTATTAAATTATATTTATGTAAAATTAGAAGTTCCTGTTTGAGTGCTGATTACTTCTGTTCTGAATTTTGTAGTCCTTACTTACATATGTAATGTTAAATAAGTGGTTCTATTCTAGAAACCAAGGAGAACGTCTTTTCTTCCCTTCGGATACATTTTTATTACTCTCCCGTCCCCACCCCACAAGCACATCTCTGGACTGTCCTTCGAAGGGAAGGAGCGTGCTCTGAGTCGTGAGAACTGTGTGGGAGGGTGTGCAGCCTGGAAGGATTTTATGCGCAACATTTTCTTCCCTCTTAAGAGGAGCAGTCAGGCTCAACTCAAATTAACATACCTAATCTGGTGTCATTCCTGCAGAAGGTGGCTGGAAACTTTCCAGCACAATGCTTTTGTATCAGACAGTGCCCTTTCCCCAAAACGGAAATTTTCCATGAGATGGATTTTTGTTTTACTTGATTATGCATATCTAAAATATTCCTGCATTGACAGACTTTTATTTTCAAAAGTACTGCTTCTTGTCTGGTAAAAAGCAACGTTGCCAGGAGCTTTCCAGGAGGGCTGCTGGGGAACTGCAGCCAGGAGAACTGGGTGCCTCAGTTCCCTGCCTCTGGGTAACCTTATGCAAAATGTCACTTTGAGTTACAGCTTTGCTAATTCCAAGTTATTTGTAGAGTAAGCAAACCTACATGCAGAGAGACTTCCCTATTCTGTTTGTTCCTTTCTGTGCATTTTGATCCTGAGCAATGGTGACAGAGGTTTGCTGTTTGGCCTGTCGGAAAGTGAAGCAAAGGCAGCCGTGTCCACCAACTGCAGAGCCACCGTGCTTCATGGGGGTGAGCATTTGTAAAGTTGTCTAAGTAACATGTGCATTTGTTAAACTAAGTTCCTCTCAATGCATATTTTCCAAAAGGTCCGAGACCTTACAGAGCAAGTCAGATTGGAGTTTTAGCTCCCTTGTTCAATGCATGAAGAGGAGCTTGTGGGGCAAGGGTGTTTTATTTTCCCATGTTGCCACCTTAGCATACCCGTGGCTGAACTGATGGTGCTGTCTGTGCTGGAGTACTCACTTAACCACATTAACAAGTCATAGACATTTAGCCAAAATAGGGACCTGCCTGCTCTGCTTCATAGTGAAACTATCCTGTTTCAGAACAGGTCCTTAGTGTTTCTTGATTTTTGTTGTTTATTCTGATGGCAGTTTAACTTTGTGTGTGACTGAGTAGTCATATCTAGCTCTTAATTTCAACCTCTGCCAAGGTTTGTTGGGTAGGTATGATTTCTAGTCACCTTCCCAGAAACTTGAGTTGCTCTCAGGTGCAAATGCTCAGTAGGATTTGGGTTGCATCTCTTGTTTCAGTAGAGGTGGGCCTTGAACCTGCTGTAATTGACAACAGGTAGCTGTGATCTCTTGGTCAGGGTGTTCCTGTGAGCCGGGTCCTCCTCCAGCCTGCTACTCATCTACATAGAGACACAGACTGTGTTGAAAGAATTTTTGTCAAGCTTATGTGGAATTTCTCAGGACTGTTGTCTATCTTATCTATCTCTCTTATCTGTGAAATTAAATAGCAGATGCCATTTCCCTGTCCCATAAAGAATTCTAGCCCGGAATAAGTCAATGTATTTTGGCAATGTTCTTTCAGAGTCTCTTTGCTAGCAGACTATTTGTAGCGAATTTCTTCTACCTTCAGGTTTTGCAGAGAATCTTCCCGTCAGTGGTCATGAAACTGGATTGGGCTCACTAGGTTGTTTGGCAAATGTAAGGATTTTGGTAACATAACACACTAGTATTTTATGGTAATTTTGAGGGTTCAGTAAATAAAATTCTTGAATGCCATAAAGCCACTTATTTCGTATGTAGGGGATCCTCTGCCCATTTAGCTGTGCCAGCACAGTCCAAGAGTCCTGGAGTATGTGAATGCATTTTTTCATACTTTTTAAGAACAGTATTTTTTGCTCAGTGCTTCAAGAATGTGACCTTCTGTGATGATTGAACTGATTAAGCCTGGTTTCCCATGGTTTTGTGTCTCTGCAGCCCCTCAGCCTATGTAGACATCAGTTTTCCTTCTTGCTGTAATTCTGCATCCACCATTGCACTTCCCTAGATAGTATCCCTACTCCATAATGCAGTGAATCCCCAGCTCCTGCCTGTGCAGGTTGCTTCCCTGCTGTGTGTGCTGACTGCCTGGCTGTTCAACATGTTGAGCTGTGCTTTAGGCATGGACACCTGAACAGGGTATGCCTAAAGTGCATTAGTGTCATTTTATTTGAGGTACTGCAGTTTCTGCTTGTGTATTTCAGAAACTCGAAAGACTGCCTGTGGGGTGGTGTACACAGTGAAGAAACCTCGCAAGGTTGAGGAGGAAGAAACAACAGTGCCTGCCTGTAAAAAAGCTAAGACTCAAGCATGAAGGCTGAAACAACTATCAACAGGAGCCGCCTCTTTACCTAGTATTGAGTCTTCCTCCACCTCCTAGCCAACCTAATTCCTCCCTTACTACTTTGTTTAGCCTGGAGAAGAATTATTCTTCTGGTGTTCAAGCGAGGAAAGCTGTGTGAAGGAAAGCTGCTGAATGGTAGTTTACCACATCTGAAAGTTCATGCTGGGCTTCTGGCCTAGGTTAAGAGACTGACTCTTCACCCTGCCTTAGGTCTCCTGGATTTAGTGCAAACTCAACATTTCTAACATGGAAATTTTCACTTGTATGTGTGCATTCCTTTTTTATTAAAAATGTTTTGAAGAATGCATGTCTTCATAGTCTAGCTCTTATGGTTTCTTAAGTTTTAAGCATGTATTTGTACAACTGAAAGCCAGTAGATGAAATTTACCTTAAGAGGCCTATGAAGAAATAATAGTGCAGTTAAAAAAAATCTTTCCCATTCCATTTTGCGATCAGTGACTGTAGTGATAGCAGGTATCTTGGATTTGTGTTACAGTAGGAGTGACTGACCTGACTTGCCAGATATACATCCCAAAGGCCATCTGTGTCCTGCACTACTTAAAGCCAAACAGTAACATTAGATGGTTAACCAGAGATGGGAGGAAAGAGCTCAAGGTTACCCTGAACGTGTGCCTATGTTTCAGTTGCAGTGTAGCAGCTGTCTCACCTAGGCCTGAGCTGTCTCCATGTCATATCATCTTTACTGCATCATTTCCTTCTTTATATCCTGTTCTGGACTTGTCTTTGCACATGCTCATTTTGCTGCCTCTTCCTCTTCCTTCTTCTAATGACTCAGTACCTAATCTGGCTGTCAAAAAACCAATCATAACAGATTTATAATCAGCAGAGCATTTTCAGAGCTCTTCCAAATGTTGACTGAAGTTTTTCTTTTAATTAAACTAATATAAAAATTATGTAAGCTACTGTACTTAAGATACCTGAGCCAGCTTTAGTGCTGGAAATATTCCCGTTCTCTATTTGCACCTCACAATAAGTGGAAGTCATAACACATAAAATATTGGGCTGAGCAGAACAGTTGAAATTCTCAATAGACTTAACAGTTCTATATAATTCTAGTGTAAGTCACAACAGCTTTGCTTCATTCAACAAATAATTAAATATTTTTCCTTTATGTGATTATTTTGTTTGCTGACTTCATGAGTTGAGTTCATTTTATTATAGATATTGAGAAGTAATCTATATATATGCGTACAGTAGTTTGTCATGTATGTACTTACCTCCAAAATAATGCTCCAACCGGAGAAGAAAAAATGTGTTTGGTGCAATTTTCTGAATGACATAGTATCTTGCCTTGGCCAGAGAATAACCTACCTTGAGGATGATAGAAGTTGTTAGGCAAGTAGCATATAGAAAGAGGCTTTTCAGTGCTTGAGATACTACTTGCTATTTGTTTGATTTGATTTAAAAAAATTAGTGTCTGCCTCTTTGCCCTTTAAGTAGATACAGTGTTTCAGGAGCCTATTGAAAAGTTTCTTCTCCTTGCCCCCCGCCCCATTTCCTGAAGCACATTGCTCTGGACACTTTGGTGCCTCAACGATGGAACTGCTTCTTGGTTAGATGACAAACAGACTGAGTTAGCCAGCAGTGATGTCATTTCTGTTTCCTGCAAGGCATGCTCCCAGGATCCGGGTAATTGTGCAGAAGCAAGTAGTGAAGTAGTGGCTTGCAGAGAAGGGCAGCAAGCAGAGGTGTGCTGTGATTTTTATGGAGAAGGATGTGTTCACAAATAAAGCCTATGGTTAGCAAGGTGACACTGGTGAGTTATAGTGCTTGTGGGAGAAAAGTCTAATCTGCCTAAAACTGTTGGCTTCAGTCTAGTGTAGCTGGCTGCAGACAGAATAGGTGGTTCTTTTGCTTGCTCCTCTGTGGAGTTTCTGTAAATTGACTCCAAAATTGGCACACCAATAGCAACTATTAATTGCTGTCCACTCCTGAGCCCACCTCAGGATGTTGCCCAGTACATTGCTTTGGCCTGACTGTACAGCCAGCTGACACCTGTTGGTGAAGGTGTGTGAGAGCCTCTGGCATATTTGTCTGGCCGGCCACGCTGCAGAGCATTAGGATTTTAGCTGAATGCAGCATGTAATGCCCCTCCGCTCTGCTCTCTCCCACCTGCAGCGCTACATCCTGCTCGGGGGTCCTCAGCACAGGAAGAACATGGACCTGTTGGAGCAGGTTCAGAGAGGGCTACAAAGGTATCAGGGCACTGGAACACTTCTGTGAGGAAATGCTGAGAGAGCTGTGGTTCAGCCTGAAGAAGAGGCTGTGGCGACACCTTACTGGGGCCTTTCAGAGAGGTGTCACCAGAATTTTTATCAAGGCCTAGTGTGATAGGACAAGGGATAATGGGTTTAAACTAATAGAGGGTTGATTTAGATGGAATATAAGGAAGAAATGTTTTACAATGAAGTGGTGAAACACAGGCAGAAGTTGCCTGCAGAGGTGGTAAATGCCCCATCCCTGGAAAAATTCAAGTTCAGGCTGGATGGAGATCTGAGCAGCCTGGTCTAGTTGAAGGTATCCCTGGTCATTGCAGAGGGTTGGACTAGATGACCTTCAAAGATCCCTTCCAGCCCAAATTGTTCCACAATTCTATGAAATGGGACGTGGTGCCCTGGCTGGCAGCACTGTGAAGGTTGTCCTGCTTCTGCTAAAGCAAAGGGAGAAGTGTCTGCCTTTCCCAACAGGACTTGGCATCTCCCTTGGCTTGGATAACTGGAGCTGCCCTACATGTTCCATGTAGTAAGTACTGACTTGTTTAGAAAGGAGATTTTTTTTTTAAAACAAAGTAATAAAACTGTAACTTTGTTTTACTATTTACTTAAGTACTGTCTTTCTACTTTCATATGTGCCTCCAATAAAATAAGTAAGAGATGGAATTTATCTAACAATGGCAAGGAGGTGGCTCAAGGACTGGCTGCTCTAGGCAGCCAAGACTTGTTTTTCAAATTTTTAAGAATTTTACGGAGGCCAGGATGGGAACTTCCTGTAAAGAGAGAGAAAATTACCCCATGCACACTCACTGCTCCATCATGAACTCCAGCAAATAAAAAGAAACACTCTGTTTATTTAATCTGAAATGAATCAGTTCAAAATGTACAGAAAAAGCAGTACAAATTTACAAATATACATAATCTGATTTTGTATTCTTCAATCATCATACATCATAGTAGTCTAGCTTAAAAAAAATTCATATTCCTGGTACTGTCTCCTCCCACCTTCACAACATTACATCTAAATCCTCCAGTCCAAATGGTTACATGATGGTTGGAGCTCTGTCCTCGAGCTGTTTGTCAACCATGATTGCCAAACCCTGTGTAAACACCATTACTCAACTACTTCTTTAAATCCACTTGACACCTCAGTATACCTTCTTCCATTGCTCTTCCACATATCACCACTCATTTCACAGATTATTTTAATAGTGAGAATTCAGCAGAGACAAGGCAACAGTTGCAAGTATTTGCTATTTAGAGCTAATGGAAGGCTTGATGAAAGTTGCTAATATAGTTAGAAATCCTGCTATTTAAGACAAAAGGATTTATGTTGCTGGCAAAGATTGCATTAAGATGTAAAGCTCTATAAAAAAGGTGCTTAAATAATACTGAGAATCATTAAAAATTACTGTTAAATAAATAAATAATAAATAGAAATAAATAAAGCCATTTTAGAACCGGACCAGTGGAATTTTAACACAACCTGTCTTTTAAAATTTCTTCACAGGTTGTTTTTTCTTTTTTTTGCAGTTTTCAGTGAAGGTACCTCAAATAATGCAGTGCCATAAATATTTTCAATAAAAATACCATGTTGAAGGCCATTTTCATCCAGGTTCATGTGAAGCATTTCAAAGCAGTGAAAAGAGAGCAGTCTGGTTTCTCTCTTCAGAATTTGCCTAGATGGACCCTCTTTTTGGAATTGTCTTTCAGGCTGTTGAATATCTCTTTGGTGCCATTCTGCCACTGAAGGACAAGATCCATAGGGGTTTTCCCTTGCTGGTCAAAAAAGCAGAGGAAGCATAATTTAATTTCATCCAGTGATGGCCAAGCCCTTGTTCTTTCCTAGGTACTTGTTTGGTGCATCTGCCTGTTCTGAGACCCTTCTGCACGCACAGGCTCAAGACTGTCTCACTCCCTAAGATCAGAGTGCTTTTGCTCTAGAGAGTCCTGTTCATACTTGTGATGAAATCCCATTGGGTTTCAGTGAGTCTAATCATAATGGTAAATACTGTGACTAGCAGAGCATGCAGATGTTTCTTTTGTTCTCATTTCAACTGATTAGAAATATATTTAAGTGAACCCTCGGTACGATGCTCTTCTGTTTAATTCAGAATTCAGGTGAGAGTTTGTACTGGTTTCATTTGGGCATGAACCACAGGAATTAAATAAGACCAACTTTTGTGTGCAGACAGTCTGAGAGAGCAAGTCTGGCCTTTGGGGCTGTACCTTCCATCACTGCCATACCCTGCTGAGGGATAATGACAGGAGCGTCCCCAGTTCAGGGAGATGGGCAGAGAGTAGGGAGTGCAGAATGCTTCAGTGACTGTTTTCTTTCTTGTCTCCTGAAGTTTTGATTGACTGTTAATCAAAAACATTGACTGGCAATGGTAAACCCCATGCTACTACTGCTTGGTTTCGATTTGGGTAAGAGTGTATCATGTGCTATATTTTAATAAGTGGTCACGATGCTGCAGCTGCAGTGGCTGTAAGCAGAGTCAGGTGTGGGGCTTCTTGAATTTGAGCTCTGCTGAGCCCCAGGGATTTGTTGCCCAATGGTAAGGTTAACAGCCAATCATCCAGATGTAGTGCTGGGGCTGGCTATCAGCTATGGGCTTAACAGAAAGGAGATTTCTCTGACAAGCTACTGTCTTTGTTGTCTCAGTGGTGGTTGAAGCCCAGGAGTAGTGCAAAGCAAATGTCTATCATATCTTTTCAATATATAAAAGTAATTAAGATAAATCATAGAAAGATGTGATGTTGTTTAAGTGGCAACTGATGCTTTCTGGTTTTAAAAGAGGTACTGGATTTTTCTCTTTTTCCCTGACCTCCCCCAAGTTACACTTCCCCTGTCTCAGCTCTGCTTTAATTAGGTCTGAAGTGATCTAATTAAGTCCCTTCACAATAGTCTCTCCCAGCCTTGAAACCTGTGGAACTGCTATGATGGGAAACTTATTTTAAAGCATTTTGAATTACTTCATTTTTGTGATTACTTACGCAGTTCTTTAGAGTTAGATCTGCTCCATGCAGAATCAGAAGCCTGATCATTTTGTAGCGGTTCAGCCTCACGGCGTCGTGCATCGGAGTGTCTCCCTCCTGGAGGCACAAGACATGGACCACAGCGTCAGTCCCACCAGTCCAGCAGCACAGTCCAGCCCCAGCTGCACAGTCAGGGGTTTTTACGGGCCAGTGGAACTACCAAGGCAGACAGCAGCTTGATACTACCTGGTAGCTGACAGGTAAGAGGTTGTTGGTACTTACTCTGTCTCTGGCGTTGAGATCTGCTTCACAGGCAATGAGGTGTTCCCCACAGTCATACCGACCTGTTCTCACAGCCACGTGCAAAGGGGTGCTGAGCAGCTGAGAGATGAGAAGAGGAAACTGTCAGTGGCATGAAACAGGTACAAACTGCTTCAAAAACAGCTACTGAAAATTATCTGCTGAGAGTAAGGGTCAACTTTTCATCTCCAATTAAAAAAGCTGCAGAGGCGCAGAAGTTCATACCTTGTCTCTTGCATTTATGTTTATCCCTTTGTCCAGTAAGAATTTCAGAACGTCCAGGCTACCTCCCCGGCATGCCCAGTGCAGAGCTGTAGACTGAAGCTTCAGTAGGAAAAACAAAAGTAAATTAATACATCATTATATTTAAAAAATTAAATTATTTTGATCAAATTTCTAAATTAATGCAAAATAATTTTTATGCAAAATACTTTTTATGCAATGTAACCTAAAATACTACACTGTGATCACTGAATTGTTTCTAAGTAACAGCTTTCCTTATTTTGCCCTAATTTCTGCAATACTGTGACTTTCTCACTCTTCATGCTTGCTACGTATTGCTCCTAAACACAAAGATCTTGGCAACACTGCTGTGAAAAATGATATGTTCTGTCTATTTTGTGAGCTTAGAAGTTGCCTTTTGCCAGGTATGTGGCTGGTATATGTTAGTTAGTATTTTTAATGCAATGCCTTTTGGGTTCTAAAATGCATAGAAAATGAAGCTCAAGAGAAAGAATAGTTATTTTTAAAAAACAAACAAATAAACACACAACTTATGCAGGCCTGCAAAATGAATTAGAACCCTTTTCTTCTACAAGATGCAATTTCTCTGCCCTGAGCTCTGCTGGAAGGAGTGGAATTGTCCTACTCTGCCTGTTCTTTATCCTGCTTCTCACACCCTCCATGAGCACTGCTGGGTTAAGTGAGGGGGTAGAAAGGCTGGCCAATGCCGACTGAGGAACAAAGAGCTAGGAGCAGAGAAGAAAAAAAACAGCTGCAGAAGCTGTTGATAGTCAGCAACCCCTGTGGATGGCATTCCAGAGGAGCAGGAGGCTCTCCCGAGCTAGCCTTGAAATCCTGGTGTAGAATGTGCACATTGCAGTGAGCCCTGGATACGTGTGTGGGACAGTGGTACCTCCAGCACCTGCTCTCAGGCTGAAGTGGCAGCCTGGCCTCAGCTCTCTTACCCTAAGTTAGGCTTTGTTGTTTGTGGCACTACTGGCCAGCATGTTCCTCCACTTCCTGTGTTTTCCAGCAACTATTTGGGCAAAGCGAGGCAGACGACTCCACCTGAAACCTCTTCTTAACAGTGTTATTATAAGGATAAACTTACAAGACCTTTTAAGGTCTTTTAATACTCCTTGTCTCTAGAAAGCACTTCTGTAAGAGCTTCTCTTGTCACTTACAAAACAATGAGCAGCTTTTGGAAAGAGGTGTGAGTGGATGTGCATACCATGTCTTTCTGTTCAAGCTGGGCTCCAGCTTCCACCAACTTCTTCACCACCTCTAGATGTCCTTCAGAGCATGCCCTGTGCAGTGCAGTGCGTTTGTACTGGCAATTAAAACAGTGCAAAGTCAGACATCACACCTTACACAAGGATATCTCTAAATCTTTTCTCCCCTCCTCCCCAGGTTGATGGCAAATACATACTCTATGCTGATTCATTTTTAAGAGCTAATACTTTTGAGACCTAAAATCTGCTAAATGTTAATAGCAACCTGATAGCTGAGAGCTGCCTACCCAGCATTTTAAAGGATGTGAGAAGTGTCTGCAGTACGGCATTCAAATACAGTATGATGCCTGTTGAGTTGCACATCCACCATGCTATGCTGCATTTCGCAAATGCAGCTTATGCATTATGGAATATGAGGGCAGTCAGCATCAGTTATGTCTGTCTTTCTGCAGACAAGGTTCTTATCTCCTCATCTGTAGCTTTGGAAGATCACCTATTATTGAAAATCAGGGTTTCCTGGGCACCCACAGCTTTCTTTTAAAGACTCTTCAGAGGTAATAGGATTTTGAAGGTTCTCAGAGTCCTGTTTATCACTAGAAAGTTGATGTACAAAACTTTTAGCTTGTATTTATTTCTCCACCACTGCCCCTTTTTTTCTCTCCTCATAAGGGTAGAAGCTACAAAACCTCGTGGTAGAAGTTATTTCTGTTTTGTAATAACCCCTCTTCTGTAGCAGGCTTTGCATTAGGAAGGAAGATTGTACCTCATCACAGACATTTGGATCCCCTTTGTCTGACAGGTATTTTTCAATTACTGGCAACTTATTCTCCAGCGCAGCTTTAAAGAATGTGGGGATATCAACAGGTCCTGTCTGATGGAAAGAATACAGAGGGTGTAAATATGTTTGGCACAAACCCCCATCACTCCAGAATAAGGTACTTTGAAGTAACTTACAATAGCTTCTGGTTCCGGTTCCTTTAAAATGGGCACTTTCACTTTCTTGCATTTTTTCTTCTTCTTCAATTGAATAATTTTTTCAAGATCCTCCAAGTTTTCAAGTTTTGTCCTTGCTTCTAGTTTCTTCTTCTTCAGCTGAAAAAAATCAGGGAAGCCAATAAGTTGAACTGAGTGTGACCACCTCTTCCTTTTCAGTGGCAGAACAGCATGTGTTACTATTCAGCTGAATTCAGTTAAGACTGGATGAACTTTGAAATAAGCTGTCTTCTTCATCATCATTATTATTATTTGCAGGTAGGGCTAATTGGCCATTAGAATAAGTTACTAAGTGTATGAGAAATTCTGTTATCTGTAGTTTTTTTGTACAACAAAAACTATAGATAACAAAGAATTAGCTGGCAGAGATGACTGGGCAGGAGGGAGCCCCTGCAGTTTCAGTCAGACATTATAGGGGTGTTTTGGGTTCTGCCTCAAAGCGGTACTGCCTACAACCATTGGGTACAGAAATCAGCAGATCTCCATGGTCTTCGGGGGACTTTAGACCAACCTCCTTTGGTAGTGATCTCCCAAAGGAGTTTATCTAGTTCACCATGCATGTATTTCCAACTTAGAAAGAGGCAAAACTTCAAGGACTGCAGCAGGAAACGCACACAAGATGATAAAACTCTGAGCAGAAAATCCAAGACCCTACCTCTGCTTCCAAGGTTTTCTCCTTCTCATAAGCCAGATCACCTCGTGTCAGTGAGTGCTCAGAGACTGTCTTAAGGTCATCCTGCTTCTCTAATCTCACAGCAGCTTCATACTCTCCATTTTTGAAGTCCTCAGGGAGAAAGCTGCCAGTCTCTTTATCATCCGCTTTCTTCCCAGTGACCTGTGAATGCAAACATGATGTAATATAATCAGCAGTTTCATGACTGTGGTTGCCATCACCTGGGAACATGGATTCCTAGGATGCACCTCATTCCTGTGCTGCTCTCGGGATGTGTGACAGACTGGGTGTAGACATCATTCCTCCTGTGCCTGGATCAGCTGTGTGTGCAAATGGCTAGAGCAATCTTGCTTCATGGCAGATCTCCCAAATCCTCACACCAACCCACACTTGCCATCCTCAGGTCTTGGATCAAGGTGCATGAGGCCAACTCATGGTCTGACTACCTGCCTGGCTGCAGCCGAGATGCTGCTGTATCGACAAGAGCCAGGGGATTGGGAAGAGCATCCTTTTGGTTCACAGTTTTCTTATTTGTTCAATTGCCAGCCTGTGTCAGATTCATCAGAAGGCTGTAAAAGGCAGTTGTGGAAAGATCCACCCCAACCAGCCACCCTCACCATGTGAGTGTTGAGTACTGGAACTGAGCAGGTAGTGTCCATCGAGACCTTCCAGCTTTGTTGAAACACAACCCATGCAGTTCAATCAGGTTGCTGTGTAATTTCATGGCTGGTTTTACCCATCACTGTCAGTACCAAAGTCCCATTTACCGCAGAATAGCAGAAGGTTGTTTCCACGCAGAAGCTTTGTGGTGCTGTGCAGCAGCACAGCTTTCCATAGCTTTCAGAAATATTTGATGCCAAATTAAGTTGCACAAAGAGATAGCTTATGCCAAAGAATTTAAGACAGCATAACCAGTTAGGCTGTATGTCAGTTGTATCTTAACATAGCCATCTGGAAGTGGTGTTTTACTGGATCAGTCTTGTTTTCCCAGTTTCTCGATAAGATCAAACAATCTAAAACCTCTAGTGGAATGTCCCATTAGTTGTGGTGTGGTTTAAACATTATTTTTCAAAGGCTCATTTACATCATGAACAGCAGTGGTTATAGGAACAGTTAGTTTATTATTAGAAAACAAAACTATTACTAAATTGTTTGTTTAATATTATAAAATACTTCAGTTTCCCTGCATTAATCCTTTCTGTCATTCCCTAGTAGACTGGAATTACTTAGTGCGACCATAAAATTATCAGCTCCTAAAAAAAAAAAAAATTAAAGTCAAGGACGAAGGCAATTAAACAGCTAAATCTGGTCAGTCTCTTCTTCCTAGTGAACTGCGCTCTGATGTAGAATCCCAAAACCTATCTAGCTATGTCCATGGTGAGCCTGCTTCCCAAAGAAAGGTTAAAATGAAAATGTAAGAGCATAACTAACAGTATATAAGGGTTTCCACCTAGAGCACAGCAGTGCTGGTAACCTGCCAAATCAGTGATCCAGAAAGGTAGTCTTTCTCTACCTGGTGTAATGGCAGTCTAGAAAGAAAAGGAATTGTGAGTAAATGAAAGAAGGTTGTACCTACCAGCTCTTCTACTTTCATCATCATCGTCATATTTGCTGGTGTTTAAAGGTTGTGCTCCTGTACAGCCTGTGTGGCTGAAACTCCCAAGGGCTCAGACCAGCTCTGCAGGGACCACCACGCTCACTTTGCTTATATATCTTTGGGAGAACTGTGCTTGAATGAGATAATCTTCCAACCTGGGAATCCAAGTATGCCCCTTGTGCTTGCCAGTGGAGGTGGGCTGGCGCTCATTTCAGACATGTTAACGAGCCAGATCTGGTGTCGGGGCAGGGATGGAGGGGCGTCAGCAGGGCGAGGAGGGGTGAGCCTCACAGTCTGACCGCACCGGCCCTGTGAATCGGAATGAAATGTGAGCTCATCATTCTTTGGCAATGACTGCACTGCTCAGCAATGCGAGTCATTCTATGTTCCCAGTGCCCACTAGGACAGCTGCCTGTTGATACAGCATTACAACTTTATCTTCTTCTTTTTTTTTTTTTTTAATTGACATTCAGATGACTGTAAGACACTGGAAAGGGTAAGTGTCTTATGTACAATACTTGTAGCAACGTTTTCCTCTAAAGTCTCGAAAAGCCATTCTTTTCATTGCTGTTTATTCTCAGATGATAAACAGTTTTAGGGGAAAGGCTTTTTCTCATCAGGATGACAATCTATATTTGTTGGAAGGAATTCTCTGAGAGATTACTAAGCCACAATGATGTCTCTGGTGCTAAAAGGGCCTATGACATGATAAGTTACAATCAGTGTAAGATCTCAAAACAGCAAGATTTGAGTTTTTCTGGAACATTGTCAATTGTCATAAGCTGAAAAATAAATTCTGTCCTGTTAAGCAAAGAAAAAAAAAAAGGCAAAAATGTAAAACTTTACTGTTTTTGTTTTCTCGGGCAATATTTTCCTTTTGCATATGAGAGAATAGGGGCACAGAATTTTAGTTCCTTTTTTGAGGATGAGATACAGACAAATATTGTGTGTGTGTTTTGGGCCAAAGGAGCTGTTAAATCCTTTGGGAAACCTTTTCCTTTGCCATGAATCAGGAGAATGACCACCAGCAGAAGGCAGTTTTGTAAGAGGAAGATGCACTAATCTTTGTATTCAAAGAATGTGGATAAAGGCCAAGAAAAATCAGTTTTGTATAGTTGTGCAATGCTTGGAGCTCCTGTCTGAGGAGGTGTAAGGTTGCCTGTAGGCATATGGGTCACCTGTCTGAAATGAATACAGCTGCTCAGGTGGTTCAAGTACAACATGTACATAAGTTCTTCACCAAATCAAGACCTAACTATCCTGCATGTTTTTTATATCATTAGCATCATTAGCATGCTGCATTCCTGACACTGACCTTTCAAGGTGTCTCTCCTCTGAACTATCCCCCAGTAATCTGAGTACATCCAAACTTGTCTTCCAGTGCCCATCATACCTATGCCCTCCCTTTCCCTGAAATGAAGCTGGACATCAGGTGGTTCCTTTACTACTCAGAATATATATGACATTAGAGGATGAGTCCCGGAACTAAAATAGAGTATGTGCTAGCAAGAGAACTTTTCAGGACATTTTTTTCTAAACCTAAGTACAGCAATGGTATCATTTGCCCCAAGTGGTATGTCCTGAATCACATTGCTGGGCTTTTTCTCACACCAGTTTTGCAGTTCCTTTTGGCTTTTTCCTGTTTACAAAGGTCCTGCAAGAGCTTACTTGAGTCTGCTCTGTTCTATCACTCTTCTTTGGGTGATTGCCTTAAAATCCACAACCCCAACAGGATGGCTGCACAGAGTGCTTGTGGTTTAGTGGAAACAAATCACAGCAGAGATCTGATGTGGAAAGAGAACAAGAACTGTTTAAGAAGCAATGAGTTTCCTCTGGACTCGTATTTGAAGCTAACTTTTCCCTTTTTTTGCTTTCCTTTGTTTCCTTTTTTTTTTTTAAACAGCCTGATATATAAAACTGACTCAGCAAAGACTGACTCAGAAGAGCCTAAACGGGAAGCTTTAAGTGGATAGATCCTCCTCTGCAAATGGTACATAAATCCAGAGTCAGAGTAGCTTTACAGGAAACCTCAGTGCTCTGAGGGGAAACAGAAACCAAAATCTTGCATCATGAGTGCTACCCAAACCCCACAGCTTATTTATCTTTAAAGCAGCCCATCCATGATGACTAAAACAATAACTTAGAATAGAAAAAAATATTCATTGATTATCCCAAGTTTCTGTTTTAGGATGGTGGCCCACAGAAACCCACTTTAACCAAAGGCTGGGATCTAAATTAACCTGATGGTAAATGCTTTTAAGCTGAATGTCATGTAAACCAAGGCAACACTATTGAAATAGCAGAAATGCATTGATTCATATCAGCTAAGACTCTTGGCTTATCACTATTGCTTAATATTGGAGCGGGAAGTAGCATAATGAGCTTCTAACCTTGTGCTGGATTGCAACAACTTAATCACCTTTCACCAAGTGATTTCTCATTAAGGTGGTAATAGGAGATGGTCAGCGGGCTATGTGTAACGGGAATCTGAAAAACTTTTGCACTCCACTGAAGGATAAGGGCAGAGCAAAAGTGTTAAGGCAACTGGATATTGTCACAGAAATCCTCTACAGAGAAAACACCAAAGGACGGTAGGCTCAGCATGACAGAGGCACACACTGTTCTCTGCTATCAAAACAGAAACTGTCTGACTTGTGTAAAGAATGTTTGTAATTAGTTTTTTAAAAAGATTAATGGTAGAGTGGAAGCATTATGTGTGATACAGATGATATTGCCACCTCCTGTCAAGTGTATGACCATCGTGTTTTCAATGCCATCACTGCTGTCCTCATATACCTTGCATTTTCCAGCACTCTGTCCTTGGCTCTGTCCTTGCATCTGAAGATGCTGTCCTTTGGATGCCATTGTGCCTGGCTGTCCTTGTCCTTTTCCTGCTGCTAAATAAATAAAGGTATGAAAAAATCAGTTGTTGGGGAGGGGTTATGCACCCAAGAGGTAATTGATCCAGCAGACTGTGTTCCACATGTGTGCAGCCAGGGTACACAGAAGATGTAGTAACCTGTAGCTTACTCTTCCTGGATTAATAATATGTTGGTGTGTAATGACTTGTTTCTTTTGCAGTATGTGTGAACATCCAGCACACTTTACATACATCCACATACAACAGAGCAGTATAGAATTACATATTGCAAGAACGGCATTTGTTTCTTCCTTTTCTTTTTTAGCTGTTGGTTTTCCATAAAAGGAAAAAACCACTTTCATTTCTTTTATTTAATTTTTTAAATTTTATTTATTTATTTTATTATAGATAACATATACTCTTTGATACTTTTGTCAAAAAAGCAGTTTGGAAATGAGTTAACTATATTATGAAAATTATACCACTCCTTCCAAGTCTTTCAGCATAGTGATATGTACTTCTGTCTGACTTTTCTAGAGTGATCAGGGAATCGCTACATCATATGTTTAGAGAGTTCTTATCAGTGTGTATTTTTGTGTATGAAACTGCCAAAACAAAGCACGTTTTCTCCTTAGGGGAAAAAAACCCCACAAAACTATATCACCTAGGAATATAAAGTTAGTCCTCAATACAAATTTAGAATATAAGAAATTAGTACATTCAAAAATTATATTACAAATCTATTTTTTTCAGATCTGTCATTATTGGAGAAACAAAGGAGTCAGAATCTAGCAGGTCAACAAAGTCCTCTGGTGTCAAAACCCAAACCAACAATGAGTCAATAGTTGCATCACTTACGGTACAGCTTAAAAAAAACCCTCCTCAAATGACATCAGGGTTGGGGATTTCACATAATAGAAAAAAGTACAACTATGATTTCTATTTAAAAACAAGGGATTTGAATTTATCTGAGGCTGTGAACTTTATCATAATGGCATTTCTACAACACACAGGTCTGGATAATTCATCTTAATGGATCTCAGCTAACAAGCAAGTGCAGCAAAACACACCAGGATGGTTGTTATCCGTGGTCAAATGAGTTTATCTACTGACTGCTAGTCAGCAATACAGGGCAGGGTCCTGCTACTCCAGCACAGCTGTGCTGGTGCTGTTCATGTAACCTCTGACTACATTTGTGTGTGGTCAACGATGTACACTCCTCCCTCAGCTGCTGCAAGACAACTTTCTGTATCGATATGGAGTTGTCTAAAAGGTTCCTGCCATTCATAAATACTGAAGAACAACTCCAAGTCAGGCAGAAAAAGAAAAGTGCTTAAAGAAGAGAACAGTGAGAGCCTGCCTGCAAATCCTGGTCACTTGAGTCATGATCCAACACACATCTATGCTGGCCATCTACTCTGCAATAAAGTATAAGCAGTACTTTTGATTGGCAACAAAAGAGAATTCCACTTCACTCCAGAGAAGCTGTCCATTTTTAAACTTTATTTTTATTTAGAATTTCAGATTGAAGCTTCTAGTTTTTGAATCTTGCTATACCTTTGCCTGAAAGCTCGTGAGTACTCCCTCTCATCCCAGTACTGAATGCCTTTTTGCTCTACTATAATACTGGGCGATACAAACATCCCTCTGAAATGCTGCATAGCATGGGCAGGAAAAAATCCAAGTCCTAGCTGTCCTTCTCTCCACTTACACAGCAAAAGCAGCAGCTCAGGAGATCCAGGAGAGCTCCACTGGGCAGCAGTGCAAGACTTCACAGGCTGTACCTGAGGGAGTGATGGTCACTTGCTCCTGGCTGCTTCTATTTTAAGAATTCCACTCTGCAAAGGTGGCAGGTTTTGTGTGGGGCTGCTTAACAGCAGTAACCAAA
Source organism: Sakesphorus luctuosus (assembly GCA_013396695.1). Lineage (NCBI taxonomy): Eukaryota > Metazoa > Chordata > Aves > Passeriformes > Thamnophilidae > Sakesphorus > Sakesphorus luctuosus. The sequence goes on along the minus strand of VWZD01013789.1, from coordinate 577,525 downwards.
TAGCCTCCAGCCATTGCTTTCCCTGTAGCCTTATATTATGGCACATGTTGAAGTAATTATCCAACAGGATTCCCAAATCACTCTCCAGGCAGAATCAACCAAATTATGTTCCTTCCAACAGGAGACCTTGGAAAGTTGTCTAGTCGAGTTTCTGCTAAAAACAAGGTCAAAACTGAATTCAGGTAAGGAGGTTCCAGGCTTCACCCAGTCAGATCTGAAATACTACCAAGGAAAGAGATTTCATAACCCCCCAGCCATCCTGTTCCAATGCCTGAGTATCCTCACAGCAATTTCTTTTTTCTTAAATACAGTTGAAACTTTCCCTCTTTCAATTTGTGTCATGGTCTCTTATTCTCTTCCCACAAACCTCTATAAAGTGCCTGGCTCTGCTTTCTTTGTAACCTCTTCATAGGCTGTTTACTTTCCTTGAAACATTGTCTTCTCCTTGCTGAACAAGTCCAGCTCACCAGCCATTTCCTACACGGTAAGTGCTCCAGCCCCCAACCATCTTGGGACTGATTTTACATCATTGTTTGGACATGTGATGAAAATACTAAACGATGTTGTACCAGGAACTGATCCTTGTGGGAATCTGCTGGAAATAGTTCCACTCATTACTCTCACCACTTTGCAATCTGTCACTGAGCCAGCTTTTAGTTCTTCCAAAGTGCATCCTTTTAATTCCATACAATGCATGCTTTTTAATCATACCAACATATGCCCTGAAATGAAATGCTTTGGCAAGACCCAAGTAAACTGCATTAACATGATGTCACTCTCTACCAGACCTTTGATCCTGAGAAAAAAGACTTTTTTAAAATATCTGCTTTGCATCCAGCCATACAGATTGGCATCCACTGCATGTAACGTGTCTGATTTTTTCTTTGTAAAGCTTAGGTTAACTCTTCCCCCTGTTTTCCCAGAACCCAGTCAGGTCAGCCTGCCTGTCATTTATTGTCTCATCATTTTCAGCCAGTTGAAATAACTTGGGAGCTAAGGAAAAACAGAAAGGCGCTTCTCTGCTCTATTGGCACTGAAGCTGTCCTGTGAGATCTTTGGTTGCAACCCATGTGGATTTTCTACCTTAGGGAGGTTCCTGCATCTTGTGAATAAAAGGGACCTCAGGGAACGAAAGTAAGAAATAATTGGATGGATTTTGCTTTAAAATATGAGAATGTTTTCATAAAGCATTGATTTTGTAATCTCTTAGCAAAACAGTAGTATGTCACAACACTTACAATACATGCACTCAGGCATAGCAGCCTTTCTCATTTATTGAAATCATATCCACTATAACATTAGAAACAGCTTGAGGAGATTTTGAAAATCACTATTACCTGGAAAAAATAACCCTTTTATGTTTGGGGCATGGGGAGGTGTTTATTGGTTTGGGTTTTTGCTTTTGATTTTAACATATTGCAATTAAAATGTAAATGTGTAAATCTTCTTCACATTAAATTTGCTGAAAAGCTTTTTCCTCCCTTTCATGAGATGAGGTTTCACTGTCATTGAGGTATTATTGGATTTGTATCCAAGCTATTTTTAACAAATACCTCCTTTGATTGCAATAATGCCAGTAAGGGTGGAAAAGCATCAATGCAACTTTGGAATTACATTACATCATATTATGTTGGTCATTCTCTTGTGGCTAGAGGGCAAGTATTTCTTTGACTGTAAACACAGCTAGGAAAATCAATTTGCTCTTTTTTTATCCATTTGTTACATGTACATGGCATATACCAAAAATACAATTTAAGTTTAATTTTAGAGAAGAGAGTAATTAAAAACCAACCAAGGGGGAAAAAAGTGGCAAGGAAAAAACCCAGATGCACCTTTCCTCCAAAGTTTCATAATCAGGCAAATTTATTGCAGATGATGAACTTGGAGAAAAACTTTTGCCCTTCCATAACACAGAAGGTTTACAGGAGTCTGTTGCAACACTTCGGCTTGGGATTTCTGTATTCTGTTTCAGAAGAAAGTGCAGGGAATGCGTGCAAAAGGAGGAAAGAAGAGTGAATTATCTCCGTTGGTTTCTACAGGTCTGAAAACTGCAGTGTATTCATCTACAGGCACTTTTTAAACTTATTTTATTACTTACTTATTTTTACTAAGTTGTTATTTCACAGGGGAAAATATTTTTACTAAGTTGTTATTTCACAGGGATTTCCCTATTTTGTCTCAGCAAAGGCATCTTCACACCCCAGCCAGCCAAGGAGACCATGGAGTAGGCCATTTCCCCCAAAATCTGTTGTTATCCAAATTAAGGAGCTAGAAAGGTTCCTAGGATCAGCCAGTTCTTCCTGAGTCTCTGCCCATATCTAACTCACATATCCTGTAAGAATTTTCTATGAGCTCTGCTTTTTTCATGTCTTTTTAGACCATCTGTGTTGCAAAACCAGTGTAGGGGCAGGCTGTTCTCACTGTAACATGATAGAAAGATCGGGACAACCCTTTTTCCTCCCCACCCCAGGGTATCAAGGGCAAGGATACAGGACAGCATTCATCCAAATGAAACACTAAATTTCATTGTGAAGAACCATAAAAACAAACATATATTTTCCTTTTTCTGACAGAAACAGGAAAAAATTTAGAAACTGAGAGTACTGAAGGGCATTTTCAATTGTCAATGCCCAGCTTTTCAGATGGCTGAGGGCTCTGGCTTGGTGGCTGCAGCAGTGAATACTTTCAGTGAGGTTCCTGTTTGAATGGCATGAAGAGGCCACTGCCTTCTCTGACACTCAGATTCAGACCACTGTGCTGTCTTTACTTCAAGTGAGTGGCCATTCAGTTCTCTTGAGTAACCTCATGTTTTCATACAGTGTTGCATGATGAGGAGGGGAAAAGGCATTGCTTTCTCATTTAGTAGCATGAGTCAGAGAAATACTTTGGAGGAAATAAGAAATCACCAGAGTATTTGCCAAGAAACTGCAGCTTGTGAAAAACAGCACAGTTTTGGCTAGTTTTGTTTTCTTCATAAAGTGTCTCTGCAATTCTTAATTTGGCAGAAAGTGGAAAAGAAATACTGAAACACTATATGTCTATTTAAATTCTACTGGGCTCCTGGCATTCCTGAAGCAAGGAAGTATAGGGCATCTCTGACTGACTACAACTTTGAATTTCAGCTCAAATAGATGTAGAAAACCTTTTTCCTTTCCTTTTCAATAGTCTTGAGCCTTACTTGTCAGAGGCCAAACACACTATCACAGTCATGGGTTTGCATGTGCTGGCTTGGAATGCTGGACTGCTGAGTTTATAGCCAGGTACAGGTGAATTTGTGGTTATCCTTGCAATTTCCTACTGGGCTTTCTTCTTTTAGTGTTTGATCACAGAAATCAGGAGAAATTTGGCCTTCTGCCATGTACAGCCTCTATTCCAGCAGCACAAGCACAGAGACTTCATACATGGAATTTGTAATGCCACCTTTAGTAAAACCTGAAGAAATGAATCCCAACAGTATGTATCCATGCTTCCCTCAGCTTAATGAATCAGATTTCATGGAATATTGTATAGCTTAGTGCTAATGAGATTGGGAATTATGCCGTTTTCACTTAGGCTTTTTAAGGGTGGAAGAGCACCACCTTTTATATCAACCATGAATTACTGATGAGGGGGCAGAAGCATCAGCAGCAGTAAGTGTTTCGTAGAATGAGCTCTCAAGGCATTACAGTGTCATGCACAGTCACACATCCAGTGGGGAAGTAGAGCTCCAGCCTGTTGAACCAATGAATTAATTCCAAGTAAAACATTAGACTTCTTAGTACCAGCTGGTTGAGAAAGCCAAGTCAACTACAAAATGCGCTTTGCAGGTGCAGAGGGCTTTCTACTTATGATCTGTACAACTAGAAACCAGTGGAGGAAAAGGGTAGATTTTAGCCTTCAGATGAAAAATGTGTAGATGAAGCAGTTGCCAGATATGAAAACATAAGGCCATAGGGCCAGATTTGACTTTTACTGTCTGAACAATTTTTTCAAGCAACTGCAAATACTTCTGTGGTCCCAGAGTTGCTGCAATATGTGTGCTGGAGTTCCTGCTCTTCTGATGGTGAAGGGAAACAGTCATAATGCATCTTCCAATGTTCACTGTGGATTAACAACACAAACGAAAAAAAAGTCAACTTTTACATTTTGTATAAGATGATGAAAGTATAATCACATTTGTAATAACTTAGTAACTTTGCTGCTTAATTTTTCATTGACTTTTCAAAGAGCTGTGTTTTACTGAGCTCCATAAGCAATAGTGCACATGTTCATTATGTTCTAGGGCAAGAAATTATTCTAGTAAATAGATGAAAGCAAATCCAATTTTGCTTTTATCTTTATTAAAACTTGGTAAATACTTACCTATCAACTCAAGAAAAGCAGCAGCCTTGCTGTCTGGATTATGTCTTCACCTTTTAGCTGCAGCATATCACCTAATCTTTCCAAAATTCATACCACCTCGCCCAAAGACCTGTATCAGAACTCCTGCATGAAAATAATGAGTGCATGCTTATTTGGTTGCTGGCTCTAACAGAATGAAGACAATGAAGAAGCTGTCTTTATCCCCAGGTACCAGAAGTCATTCATAAATAAAACGTAATACCTTGAGTATGGGATTAAAATGTAATGTTATTTGCTTTTAATTGCAACTGTACATTTGAGAAAGGCACTTGTTAATCTCTTATCAAAGCATTCTATTTTTCTTTGATCTTACTATAATTTATTGACAACAGTTGCCACAGGCATGTGTAATCCTGCTTAAAATCCCTCTTTTCATTCCACTCTCTTCCAGGCTATCCTTTTTCATCTATCATGGTGAATGTATTCTCTCTGTTGTTGTATGTGCATCTCCCATTTGTCTCCATTGGAGTTACAGGCACTCACATACACAAGAATAGTCCTTTAAAGTGTATGTTTTCTTTGTATTTTGTTTCACGTGATCATTAATTAATAATTTGCTACTCAGGAAGATCTCAGTTATCTGTATTAATGGAGCTTTTAGAAAGTAGGAAAAAGCAAAAGATAACACTTTCATGGTTGTTATTGTCTAAGAATAATGACAGGGACATGTAACAGCTTTCAGAATGTGGTAGAGTTTCATTGGCATTTTTATTTAAAGAAAGACTAAAATGGAAAGTTTTGAATCAATCCCATAGTTGTTTTGTACATGCATTGAAGTGCTGGTCTCTCTTAAACACACAAAGCATTTTGCATTGATGAACTGTCCAAAAATCACTGACTTGGCACAGAAGTATTCCAGTGAAGTGTACACTTCTGAAAACGGTATCTAGTACTCTCAGAGACTACACTACCCATTTCTTACTGAAAATAAAACCAAGTACAGTGGACTGTAGTAGTTACCTAGCCATCAGAAATCACAAGAGAATTAGATACCAACTCAGAAACAGAATCAGGTAATTTGCAGGCTCTTGTCTGAGAGTATCTCCATATTCATTACAAAGTTACAGCTGGATGAAGTCAGTTCATGTGTTGCCTATAGATTTTTTTAAAGTATAAGCCTACAAACACAAAACTGAACAGCTGAATATTTAAAATTTTTGCAGTTCCAACAAGCAAATAATTCAAAAGTTTTGGGATGAAATGATAAATTGTCCCTGTGCATTTCAGGATATTTTATCTATTTTTTCAGGTAGTAATCAGTTAATAACTTAAATGAGTTGAAGTCTCTTGCCTAAAATCCATAGTCTCCTGAGATGCCACAGATGATTATGAAGCTTCCTCAACAATCAGCTCTTACCTTGAACTGGCTAAAACCCAGCTGGCTGAAGCTAATATGTACAAAACAGAGATAATGCTAACAGAAGAAACCCTTGAGCTGTTCCATTGCTATGTAAAAGCACCAACAATTAAAAGTAGAAATCTCAAAATCATAAATTAGTGTACAATGCCTTTTGAAAACCCAGTAACCATTACATAGGTGCTGCTTTTAGCATCTTCACAGAAGATTGTGTCCTTATGGACTTGATCCTGGTTGCCTCAGTTCACTCAAGATGAAAACCAACCATTGCACCCTCTCTTTGACCAGCACACAGCAAATTTATCTCACTTTTGTCCTGTGGGCTGTGTGCTGTCAGCCAGTGAGACAGTTCATAAAACACTGTCAGATGAAGCAGAACATCCATACGGAGAGCACCTGTAGATGCAACCAAGAGGCCACAAACATCACCATGCTGAAGTGCACAACTTGCCTCTGTGTCAAGGCTTTTCACCTCTCTAGCAGGACAGTATTGTCCTAAGTCAACTCTACTCAAAAACACAACCACAAGACTTCCCAGCTGACAGGAACAAGTTATTGATACCAGTTCTGTTCACAGGAGAGAAAAAGAAACTTCTCTGAAAAATTCACCAAGTGCTGATTGTTCTAAATATAGAATAGTTTCCACAATCATCTCTTCCCAGCTTGCAAGGATTTATCTGGGAGATTTTTACTAGCCTGTACTAGTGCAGTGGACTCTTTGAGCTTAGCATACTTCCTACCTCATTAAGATGGCTTGAGCATGAGGGATGAAAGGGAAGAACTGCTAATAAAAATGGCAGGAGGTATTTATTACTCATAATAGTCATGAGAAAGAGGAGCAAAGTAACTGTTGGAGACATCAGTCAGAAGAAGATAAATTCAGCTACTCTAAGGAGCTGAACATGGAGATGCAAACACACTCCTTGATCAGAGCAAGTGCAACACCACCTCCACAACCTCTGCAGCTGCAGGTTCATGGAGCCACTAAGTCTAGGAAAAACATGTGGGGTCAGACGCTTGCAGAATTTTGGCTGAGAACTAGTAACCACAGCAGCTGCTGACTACCCCTTCTACTCTGTCTGCTCAGGGAACACAAGACCTTCGCACCAGAAAACATTCCCAGCTGCAGCTGGTAGATATTCATAACAAATGTCTAATGGCTAAAACTGTGAGCTGTGGACAGTGTCACTTTTCATGTCATATGGGGACAATTGTGTATTCTCCACGGTAGCTGGGACACTGAACTGTCATCCTAACATCACCAGGAGCTGTACTCCAAGACCACAAACCACTGTAACCGAGTAGTAAGTTATGACTGCTGCTGCTGCCTTCCTTGTATCAAGTTACTGTTTTCCAACCTTTTACATGTACCAGAAACTGAGTAGCTGCCACTGTGTCTCACTGCAAGAAAGTGTAACTGTAGTAGCCCTGCCTATGAATTGCATTTAAATCAGGTTCAATTCCAGGTTACAGCAGGACAAGGGACATGCGCATCCCATTCCAGAGTGCTTGTGAGTTTGTTTCCAAAGGCACTGTGCCTTTTGTGCTGATGTTTGGTATCATCAGGGGAAACCACATGGAGGATTTATTCTGTTCATGAATGGAGGGAGCTGAGCTGCTGCCAACCAGCCGTGAGGTTTGCGCTGGATTACTCTGAAATTCCTTTCTGGAAGTAATCCTGAGTCAGTCTTATTGGAAGAACATGTCTTTCTACTGATTTACACTGTAGAACTAACCCGAAATAATATTTCAATGAATCAGTCAATTTTCCAACCCCTACAATTTTGGAATCTTACAAAAATCTGCTTTTTGTTAACATACAATGAGATGCCATAAGCAGTCAGAGGAGCTGTAAAGCACAAAGAGAAACTACTATAGGGTGCAGTGCAGGCCAGTGACCAACAGTGCAATGCATCCCACACATCGGAGCTGTTAGGGACACACACTGCACCAGCTCTCTGTGGGCTCCGGTGCCTTCAGGGCACTTCAGTCCAGACACCAGGGGGTGGCACAGTTGATCCGATCATGTGTCATGTTCAGACACATCCTGGATATGCTGGAGTTAGTGAAAATATTTGAAACAATTCTGTTGTGTGCACAAAAACAACTAGGCTGTGTTTAACAGCTAAATAATTGGAGGTTTCCTCTTTAAATGGCAGGTTGCATATTGCCATCCCAAATCAGTAGAACTGGTACATCTGATAATCATAGAATCATAGAATCAGCCAGGTTGGAAAAGACCTCTGAGATCATCAAGGCCAACCCTTGATCCACTACCACCGTGGTTAACAGACCATGGCACTTAGTGCCACATCCAGTCTCATCTTAAAAACCTCCAGGCATGGACAATCCACCATTTCCCTGAGCAGCACATTCCAATGCCTGACCACCCTCTCTGTAAAGAATTTCTTCCTAATATCGAACCTAAACATCCCCTGGCAGAGCTTAAGACCATGCCCTCTTGTCATACTGATAGTTGCCTGGGAGAAGAGACCAACCCACGCCTTCTTTCAGGTAGTTACAGGGAGTGATGAGGTCTCGCCTGAGCCTCCTCTTTTCCAGGCTGAACAACTCCCGCTCACTCAGCCTCTCCTCACAGGGCTTGTGTTCACGTCCCTTCACCAGCCTTGCTGCTCTTCTCTGGACTTGCTCCAGCACCTCGACAGCCTTCCTGAACTGAGGGGCCAAGACCTGGACACAGTATTCGAGGTGAGACCTCACCAGCGCTCAGTACGGGAAAGGATCACTGCCCTGGACCTGTTGGCCACACTGTTCCTGATACAGGCCAGGATGCCTTCATGTCTGATTGTCTGGATTGTCTTGAAATCAAGGCAAAAGGCTCAGCCAGAAGAGAAGGAAACATCACTTGCTTCCTTTGCTTTGTAAGAGAAAAAAGCACTAGAGCCCAGTTCCTCTCCTGTGGAAGAATAGGACACATTGCATTAGACACTATCAACATTTAACAGGTCCTGGGATTAATTTAAACTTACAAAAATAAGCACATGAGTTCTTTCTTGTTTACAGGACAAATGTTCCCACAAAATAAATCCAGCAACAAAGGGGAGTGGCAGGGATAGATGGACAGCATTTGGTTTCACTAACAGTCTAGTCAGATGAAAATATCCCCCCTACATCTGACCTTCAGGGTGTGTGGCTGGTCAAGTGAAGCCAAGTTGCATAATGTTCAGCCAAGAGAGAGCCAATTTTGGATTGATGTGCTAGAGCAATATTTATGTGTATAGAATCAGATTAAAGAAGCACTGCAGTATTTGCTATCAAGTAGGGAAATGGCCTCATCCTGAAATGAGCTGAGATCACTTCCCTGGTGCTGAGTCACTAGACCCCCATGAGAGTTAATCAGAGCTGAGAGATTTTGACATCTTGGGGGGTACCTCATATGGAGTGTGATGTAAAGGATCCTGTTTCTCAAATGCTGACAAGTCCTCCTTCTTCCCTGCAGTTTAATTCTAGGACTTGGCACTGAAATGCACACATTGTGTCCCCTATTGTCTTCACACAGATAAATTAAGGTGCTGTTTTTATGGAGAGATGAGAGGTAACAGTCCTTTTTGAGTAATTTTGCCATAGCTAAAAGAACTTTTTCTCCTGCAAAGCAGAAAAATAGTGTCTGTCCTGAGGGAAAACTGAAAATTAGCAGAACTTTGAGTCAGTAATGCTTCTTCCCCTTTCTCTGATGTGCATCCTCTCTTGACATGTAGTAATTTAATCTTTCATTTTATAATGAAGCAGTCCCAGAAAACATAAGGTTTCTTAACATTTGCAAGAATCTTACCTCTGAGTTTGACTCAGGTTTCAGTTCTGTTGTTGAAGAAAATGATCTTAGAAAACTACTGAATTCAATCTATCATTTAATTGATCTGGATTTCTAAATCCACTTATATCTGTTGCAGAAGAGTATCAAATATTTTAAGGAACATTCCAGCTCAAACTCACCCTGTGAACTGAACAAGAAACAAACAGTTTGCATGAAACAATGCACCTGAGAAGGAAGAAATAACCCTAATGATTAACAAATGTAGGAACTTGTTCCGAATTTAAATTTATAGGTTTTGGCTGTCAGGTGCATGAGAAGAATCCTCCTTAGTCCCTCTGACGGCGGCATCATATCTGCACTTACAAATGTCATAAACAGATTGTACCAAATACATTCACAATCACATTTCTTAAATTTATACTCACAATATGGTTCATTGTGAATGCCATTATGCTAAAAATAAAAGGAATGGTGATTAATTATATTAAGTGCCAATGTATACCTTGCTCTTTACTATATCTCTACTATTCCTTCAGTGTTTCTTTTACAGCGTTTCTAACAAGTGGCCACACTGTTATCTCTAATCCACAACCTCTAATCTCTGATACTATATTCTAGCATACCAAACTATTCCTGAAATAAACCCCTCTAGTTTCTTATATCATTTGTATTCTCCAACTCCCAGCCATGTATTTGGAAGCTTTTGAGGTATAATATGTGTGTCCATACCACAACACAAAAGACACCTGTCCGCAGGGCTGCAGAACTGTGGGGCATTAATTTACATAAGGTAGGAACTTATAAATCACAAAATACTACTCTGTGATAGTATGATTTAATGTCATTTATTCACACTCATACCATAGCTTCTTCAAGCAACTGAAAACACTTCTATTTGCTTATCATTGTATTTTCAGTCAATGCTGTAAAAGTTAACTAGAATGCTAGGAGATATTGACCAAGTAATCTGGTTTTAAGCAGAAAAATACCCATTATAGCTCATAGATAGTTAAAACTACAACAATCTTTATAAAGAATCATTAAGTGTGATCTTTTGTTTTAAATCCCAGCCATACTTGCACTCTGCTAGCAAGCTGTGCTGAACTAGCAGGTGTCTCTACTAAGGACCACGACCACCTGACCTTCTGACAGGCAGCTCAGAAGGCAGGAGAGGAGACCAGGCCACCTCCATGTGGGACAGCAAGCAGGAGTGGAGAAACAGATTCCTTTCTAGCCCTGAACTCAAGTAAGTGCTACCTATATTTTCAACTAGAGTCAAAGGAGATCTGCTTTCTTTCTATACAGTAATATGCTGTAGCCTGTTTACTGTGTTTAATTATCATATGTAATAGTGCCTCAAAGGAGTTGTGCTTTGAGAGTATTACCTTTGTGATCTGAGATGTTGTGTAGAAGTTGAGACTCCTGTTTGGGTGTTTGGAATCTGTTCTTTAACTAGCTGCCTTTCCCCAGGGTAACTGACCAAAAAAAAAAAAAAAAAGTGGTGTAAAATCTTCACAAACTTCTGTGATTCTGACTCTAAGCTGCTTGCTTGGCTTTTAAGACTTCCTTAATGTCTAGGACAGAAGATAATACAGATGAGAGGATGACACCTGTTTCTTGTAGAGCAGTGAGTAAGGAGATAAGATGCGAATGGAAACCTTCACTTTGTGTGATGGACCACTTGTTGATCTTCTGCAGGAGCAGTTTTTCAGGGGGATGAAGGCAAAAAAAAAGCCTATGTTTGGTTTTTTTCATGAATCTGCCTTTCTCGGCTACAGACTTCTAGTTCCTCATTTGAAGAAAAAAAAAATCTTGAATTCATGTGGCCACTTTAACATTTGCAAAAAAAAAAACCGACTCCACTTTAAAAACCTACTATAAATCTGAGTTCATTACATCTCTTGATCCCTCTTTGATCCTAGTTCCCCACCTCGGGCTGCAGAAGGGAGGAACTAAGAAGCCACCAAGGTATACAGTCTGCCCTGAGACATACTACTTGTTGCAATACATTTCTGAAAATTACTGCCAAGATTTCTAGGGTAGGGAGAAAGAAATGAGTGGGGAACATTTGTGTTGAAATGTTCACACAGCCTCCTATATGCAGAGAAATGCTTGTGTTTGTCTAGAGTGGAGCACAGAGGAGCTCAGCAGCTGCCACATGTGGCCTCTGCTCCAAGGGGTTCATCTGCATTCATGGTAAAGGGTTGCTGAGTCCTGGAGGCAGCAGGTTCCTCTGTTTCTGGTACATTGTGAAAGGGCAGCAGTTGTTACTGAAAAGTGCCTGCTGGCATCAAGCTGTGTTTTGACTGGGAGTACTCCAATATTCGCCTTAATGCTTATTCATAGGTAATAGGGAGTGTGAAAACCATGTTTAGTCGAGTTGCCAAACAGCATATGTGGAGAAGCTTGATTTTTGTAGGTGTTTTTCCCTTTTGGTCTTGCTGCTTCATCAGAGTCAGAGGGATCTCCAGCAGCTCTTCAGTCTCTTCTTCTGTAGCCACCAGCAGGTCCTTGTCAAAAGCCTAATTTTATCATAGACTTTTCTGAGTTATTACAGACCTACAAACAGGGCAGGATACTCTCAGCCTTGTATCCATGATGGTGCATCATGACTTACTTTCCCCTTGAAATGTTTAAAAACACCATGAATGATGTTTTGTACTTCCTATGCTTGAATCCTGTCCCTTCCATAGAATCCAGAGCAGTTGAGGTGAATGACTAAATTATGTTTGTCTGCAGGTAATAGCTAAAGCCTTCCTGTGACTCTCCAGCATTGCTAACACCCTGCTAACTCTCTCCACAGCTCCTTGTTACAGGTGCTCTCAGTGCAGACATTTTCCCTGTTCCCCAGCAGCAGCGAGGCTGCAGAGAAATAATGCACAGTAAATAGTTTGACTCATGCACACCTTTAGCCTCTCTACTCAGCAATGAGACCTGCATTTGCACATCAGCTTATGGAGGAATGATTTCCATAGCAACAGCAAGGATATGTGGGATAGTATGAATACTGCCTTGGAGAGCTTATAAAGCACCTTCTTAAGAAATAACTGACTACATGCGCTCTGAAAAAAACTCTCACAGTTGGCTATGTGGAGGCAGTGTTGTATAACTTATTTTTTTGTTGTGGTAAAAAAAATTATATTCATGTTTTGTTTTAGACATCATTTTTTCAAAAGTCATTCCTCTGTGTAGAGAACAGGGGACCTCTGCTTTGTGTAAACTGTTAGTGGGTGCAGAGACCATGGAAAGATTGATGGTGATTCTTCAGCAGCACAGTGAATTAATACTCTTAGTGAAGATCTGAAGGGAAGTTACCTGAGGCAAGCATCAAGGGGGAGGGAAGAATGACAGCTTAGTTGATTGAGGGGGAAGGGAAGAAGGATCAGGTGCTAGTGCCTTTAAACAACAGGTTTTATGGTTACTACTGAGGCTTTCTGTTATCAGAAGACAGGGAGGTGATGATCTAGTACTTGGGGTTGCAGAGCAACAAGACAGGAAATATGCATGAAGGAATGAAAACTGTTTAATTGTTGGTCACATGCATATGCCTGTCTTCCCCTTGCTGCTGTTGTCTTCCTGCTTCTCTTTCTGTTTGTTCTTGTTTTTGTTTTTGAGAGGTTTTTTTGGTGGTGGTGGGGTTGTTGCATACTCCATGTATCCACAAAGCAATCAAGTATCTGGACACCCCCACCAGGCTTCCCTGGGGATTATGGACTTCTATAGGTTCAGCTGTGTTAGCGCTTCAGAAAGGTGGCAGGAAGGGACTGAAACAATTTCAGGGAGATGTGTCCCTGGGCACACACCTGCATCAAGCCCTGTGGGGCCAGAAGTGGTTACTTGGATACAAACAGCTCTGTCTTTCTGAATGGCATGAGACTGGAAGGAATTGCTTCAACTCATTATAGGTGGAATGAATAAAAGTAACAGGGGTGATTTCCTTAGTAAGGTGATATCAACAATGTGTGCTGCACTGCAGCACAAGTATCTTAAAAATAAAGAGTTTTGGAAGGGGAAAATGTCTTCATTTCTCAGATATTACTACATTTAACAGATTAAATCAAATGTTAGGTACAGCTAAAACCATTGGAAATCTTGAATCTCTTACTTAAGCTGGATGCCGCAAAAGAGCTCCATGTGCCATGGAATTCTTGCCCCTTCCACACATTAAGAGACCCGGACAAGTTTGCACAGCCCATCTTCCTGGATCTTTTTCTTCACCTTTTGAAAAATTATTACTATTCCTGAACAGATTTACTTATTGACTTACACAACCAGCCAATATGCTTTTTTTCTTTTCTTCATCCCTAGCCTGAAGGTTTCTGTGCACTCTGTTTCTGGTGTTCTGTAACTGCAGGGAAAGTCAGCAGCAACAGTGAGTGACTTAGGAACACACCCAGCATGGAGGGTAGAAGAACATGTCTGTGTTTCTGTTTGGCACTTTAATAGTGAGAAGGTCAATGTGAGGATAGTGACAACTGGCTGTAGCTCTGTATGGACTTTGTGTGCCTCTAAAGCAGCAGCTGAAGGACTAGCTAGGCCCTCATATTTGCAAATTCCCTTTGGAAATACACGCACTCTAGCTCTGGCACATGTCCTAAGTAGAGATCCTAAACCTGTGTCTTCATATGGGAGCAAAGCACAGGACTGTGGGATGTCCTTATGCAGCGAAGCTGGGAATGGCAAACCAATAGCAAGCTCTGCCTGCAGAGATCAATAATGGTGGGTTATCCCACAGTGGCTGTTGCTGTGGGGTTCAGATCTTGGGAACAAAGCAAGCTATTTTCTTTTAATGAGTATCGTGTACTTCCAGCTTATGCTTTAATAGGATTAACAGTCTCAGCATAGGCTTGGCAGGATTGCACATACCCTAGGGCAGGAAAGTCTAGACTCCTTGTCTGCCCCAGGCATCCTCACCCCCTTGTTGCTGGCATGTGAGGAGCGTGGCTCTGTGGACACCCTGGCAGGTGTGGTGTGGCTGAATCCAGTCCTAACACAGCATTCCTTAATCTGGCATCAGGTTATTGCTCTATATACATGTATTTACCTGCTAAATTGAATTTTAAAAGGCAAAAGATGAACTGGAATACTGCATGCACTGGTGAAAACATTGTCTTGAAGGATGCATTTCGCTCTGAAGAGTATTGGGCAGGAACCTTTAGTAGTTCAAGGCCATCTGCCTCTGCAGGAATCTTTCCCTCCTCACTCTTTTTTATCTTCTGTATATGACTTGGTTATACAGAGACATGTAACATCTAACACAGTGTGACCATGTGAGAGTATTCTTGTTCATAGGTTTCCTTCTTCCAGGCTAAGGTGTTGCAAAGGATGTTGAGAGTTGAAAGCAGCATGGGATAATAGCCACATGTTGCATACACTTGGTGTAAGCAGCGAGTTTCACTCTGGGAGCAGGGGGTCTTGTGAAGGCACATATGACTGCCTTCTCCTTACTCTTTCTTCTCTGCAAAGAAAGTACAATCTATTTGCATTTACTCTGTTTTCCAGCCAGCTATATCTGCTCTGTTCAATGCCAGCTCTCCTGGCAAGTCTGAAATATGGGAGCTGTGGACCAATATTTCAATGTCTACCCAGCAAACATTGTGGAGGAACAGCATATGCCCTCTGAGGATGGGGATCTCCTCTTGCTGGTGTCTTTGAAGGCAGCTCTGTGGAAGCAAGTTTCAATTAAAATAAATGACTGTACAAGACCAGTGCTGGAAGCTGGTTTTTTTATCCCATGCATCCATTTTCTTCATGGCAATGCAATGTGTCTGTGTCAAAGCTATAAAATAACATACATCTTTTCCAGAAATGAATAAATTAATTGTGAATACATCAGATGGCATTGCCACATATGCTGCATGGAGAACAAAAAGGCAAGAGCAGCTTGTAATAAAATTCCTTTTATTGAAGCAGTAAAGGTCCCCATGACCTTCCACCTGTTCTTTAATAAAGTGACTCAGCTTGGCAGCATTGGTAACAAGGAGTAGATGGCTTTAGAGTTGTTTTGTTAGAGGAAAAACACATTAAATATAGCCTTGGATTGATCAGGTATTGGCTCCTGAAATAAGTGTGATAAAGAGCATCACACACGCACACTTTGCTGCTCTAAGGCTTATGCTAAGCATGTGCCCTGAAGAAAAAGCATCTTCTGCTGCTAACACTGCCCCCCTCTGCCATCTTTCTGGGGAGGCACACAGGCAGAGTGGGGCTGAACAACCAAACACAGAAATGCAGAGTCTTGCCAGAGGCTGCAGGATGAGGCTGTGGCAGAAATGGGAAGATGAAGCTGTTACCTTAACTTAGTTCTCACCTCTAATAGTTGTTTGTAAGTCAAAATCAGTGCTTTGAGGTCTTGCAACGGAAAGCTCTGGAGCTGAGTGGGATATTGAACTTTCTGACATACCTGACATCAGGAAAAAGAGAACCCTCATCCTGTTTTCATTTAGCTGCTTCTCTGTTATCTTCTCCAAACATGGCATATCCATAGGAGCTTCCATGAGAATGATCGGGTAATCTGCTTCCCTAGAGAATGGAGGCAGAAAGCCATTTACACGGCGCTGGAGTAGATGGAGCACCATAAGCAGGGGATTGAACTGGAAGCAGTTATGAGATAGGCAAGCAAGTCCAGTGCTTCCATGATGGTGAATCTCCTGTAGGACAGTGCAAGTAGAAGAATGGGATGGGAGAAAGGAATCTGACAAGCTGCAAAAGTCACAGTGTAGCTGGTCAGGGATCCTTGTGGATACTGAGATGTAAGAAAACTGTGCATGAGTTTGCTTTATCTGCAGAGAATGACAATATATGCTGCTGGGGGGTTGTTCCTTGTGCAGGCTGGCAGAAGTTTATGCCGTCAGTGGACAGTTCATGGCAGTCAGGAGCTTGGGAACGACCTTTAGTCTAAAGCAGAGTGAGAAGTCAATAAGGGTTTAAGATAATCACAGAATATGATCTGCAGGGTGAACTTATCAGGTGTTGATGATCTTTTCAATTTATGACAACTTTATCATTCATGTAAACCTGTAAGCATTTCCTCTTGATTTTTCCTTCTCGCTTTCTTGTTTATTTCTTAAATATAGCAGGCAAAGTGCTGCAATTTATCTTCTATTTCAAATAATTTCTCACTTTCTTCTGCTCTCATTTTAAAATCCTAGGGGCAAACCTCCCCTGAAGACTCTGGTTTTCCAATTTTCAATAACTCCAAGTTCACCCAACTTAAGCTTATTCTCTTCCTTGTGCTTCTATTTCTCATGCTTTAGGTTCTGCTACTATGCATGTGGCAGTTTCACTTTGATTGCTTTCCATTTTCTCCTCTGCCTACAGTAAATTTCATATAGTAACTACCCAGCTATTCATCCCTTTCTGATCCTTGCTCTGTTACAATTTGGAGACTTAATGTTACCTCCTCTAGACTCATCTCTCTCAAACCTAAATCCAAATCACAGAATATCAAGTAACCCTGGTCTATTACCTGTAAATGAAGAAGTATGGACTGTTTCTCTCCTGCACTCCCTCTGATCTTCAATATCCACTAGGATGGATTCTTAATAATTGTCTTGAGTTCATGATGTTTTGCTGTTGGGATCTTACTGAGAAGTTTCCTTTTGGCTTGTTCCTGCCACCATTTCTAAGCAGGACCCCAAAACCTCCTTGGCCAGCCTCAGGGCTTTCTGTAAAGTGGGGACCTCCCCCTGCAGGGCTGCACGGCTGGCTCTGTGCTGCTGCAGGGTGCCTTGGGAAGGAGAGCATCCCTCTGCACACCGTGGCTCCAAGTCCTTCAGTGTTTCTGGGAGCAGAACTGATAAGAGTTTTTTGATATATTGTCTTTCCAAACACAAAAAACTTTGATTCATTAGGAAAGACTCACCTTTTGATAGCAACTTGCTCTTTCCCATATTCTTGTCACTACCAGAGTACAAAGGCAGAGCAGCAAATGGGAACTGATTTGGCTTTTTTCCCTGGACAACGAGAAATAGGTTCAAAGCTGTTGTCAGAATAGGATGTGGTGAACACAGGTATATGGTCTCAGGTAAGTTCCTGAGCCACTGACTTATTCCAGGATAGAAATTTTATGCCTGTTTATCAAGCAGTTTCCTCTGTTTTTTTGTTCTTCAGCGATTTATATAACAAAACAGTAGAATAGTTTTTCCATAAAACTCTTATTAACCTTATGCTGAATTTCTATTTTTGAACTGTATATTTGATTAGTCGTATGTGAAGGTTTGCTTTGGGAGGTCTTGGCTGACACTTGTTAAATGTGTTTGTGGATTACTAAATCCTATTGCATAAGAGGACATTTGTGTAGCCAGGGGCCATACAAATACCTAGATAAGTGCTCCTGTGGATAAATTGCTTCTAACAGCTTTTCCTCTATGTGCAAATAACAGTAGTTTTCCTACCAGGGAAAAGTATTGCAATAAACATAAAATAAAAAAACCTCATGAATAATTAGAACTTCTATCAATTAAAAATACTTCTGAAGAGATAAGAAATGTAAAGCATTTAATAATATTTTCTTGTGATATTTGGCATTCATTCTTTAGGTGTTCATACAAGATTCCAGCTAGAACAGATAACTGTAAGGAGTTTATTCTACTGGTGCATGCTTGGCTGTCTGCTGAGGTGGCATATTCCAAAGTGGTCCGTTCTTAGGAAACTGAAATGTTCCTAGGTGAGGGTATTCCTTCCATAATGTTTTGGGGTTTTTTTCCTGTTTTTAACCCTGAATAAATGAGAAGAAAAATAATGAGAGATAAGCAAATGTTCCCCTTAGGATACTGTACAAAGTTGCAGAGCTGAGCAGGCAAGAATGAAAATTCTCACAGTGGAAAAATGAAAAGAAAATGGACAACTAAAAATTAAGTTTGGCGTAGTCCTGAAAATGAAATATTTTTCTACATCTTCCCTTGCTCTGACTGTACCATACATCTACCTCACTCCTTATTACATGTTTTATGGAGAAGAGGGAGACTGAACTGAAAAAAATCTAAATGCATGTGTTGCCAAAGTAATTAAATCGCATTTCACTGCTGTGATGATTCCCTGGACTCCGCCTTTTGCTTCACTGTAAACACTTTTTTTCCCCCCTGTGTGATCTCACAACCCTCTGCTGCGCCAGTCCATCACTGCTTCTGCAGCCACATATAGTCCAGACTGTTGAATTTACTCTCATTTGAACCTGATGCACACAATAACCATACCTCCTTCATTAAGGAGTAACACTCCGCTGACAGCTGGGTAAGTCCCTCAGATAAGGTCTTGGGCACTGGAACATGAACTCTTGGCTTAGGTATGGAAGTAAAGAAAATTAATAACTACGTGTTATCGTGGTGATCTGTGTGTCGCTTTAGAGGTCAGCCTTTTCAGTAAGTCAACAAGTGAAGCATAAAATTATAGATGTAAACTTGTTCTAATGGATTTGTGCTGATGGTCTCTGTTGCTTATGTAGGTGTTTCACCACGTGCAAAAGGATGAGAGGAAAGGGCTTGTCCTTCAGTAAGAGGAGTAATTGACTTCCAGTGCGCACAGAACAGTCATTGCAACAGTCTCAAAATAATAATAATGCTGCTACCTTCAGGCAACACTGGCCTTCAAGCAAGCAACAGGATTGTGTTATTATTATACCCCCTGAATTCTATTTATTCAGAGTTTTCTCTGCCTTTTACCTGGGGTGGTTTATTGGTGCTCATTAGTGTATCTGTTTATTGCTGGCAACAAAAACATGAAACAGGATTTGGGTCAGAAGACACAGTGGCTGCAATAAAATTACTAACAGATAATTCAACAGGTCTATCATCTCTGTAGGATTATTGAGTTATGGTCAAACCCTTGCTAGTTCTACAGGTTGGAGGGAGAATAGGATCTGAATCAGCTGCTAAAAGCATATTCTTTTTTTCCAAAGTCAGAATAATTACCATTCATCCCAATTTAATTTGCAATAAAAAAACCTTAGTAATGCATGACAGCACCAACACTATTTCTTTTCACAATGACTGATAAATTCTCTTGGATTCCAAGATTCTTTTTTAATTTTAGGCAGCTTTTACTCTTCCAAAATTTCTGTGTAGCCTTACATTTGGACAAGTGCATAGTTTATACAAATAGACTTCATTAAAGTAGCAGGGTAGGTTTTAGACAAACTAATAAATTTTGGAGTTTACTTAAATCAACATCTTTATTCTGAAAGGACAACTTTCGAGGATAAGGGATTTTGTACAATCCTTGATAAATAGTGTTTCTAGCATCAAAATTTGAGTTGCGAAAACAATTATTCACCTCCCATTTCACCAATTAAAAAATATAATCTTTTTGTGGGAAAGGTGTTCAATGGTATTTGAACTTCTCTTCTGTTGATTATCCAAAAATTTAATCCTCATCCTACAAATGTCATTGGTAGTGGAGGAATATGCAGTCTCCTGAAGACCCATGAGGCTGAAATAGGTTCTACAACTAGGATCACTTAAAGGATAAGTCAAAGTTATATTCATAAATTGCACATAGATGTGTGTTTTTTTCTCTGATGCAGTTTTTCCTATAATGAAGCCTATGAAGCATTCCCCTTTGAGCATCAATAAAAACCTCCTCAAAGCTGTGCTTCTAGAAATAAGCTGCAATTGGAGCTGCCTAAATTAGCAGGTGCTTTTTGGTTAGTGGCTAAGCTGGAATGTTAAGAAAAACATTGGGTTGAGACTAAGTGAAAATCTCTTGGATTGTTTTCTCAGGCAGTCAAGGAAAAGATCTTACCTGCAACTGTTTCACTTGACTCAAAAGCAGAGAGCATGCTTTGGTTTAGCATCTGCTTGGCAGATTTCAAAACAAATGTCAGCTAAATGTCAAAGTATTTTGAGTTTCCCAATTTTTCCTCTTTGGTCACCATTACGTTCTAAATCTGCAATTAATTAATGTTTTCGCTACCTATTTCCTCTTCCCATGGATTTTTTCAGCAAAATATTTACTGAAGTGTACTTTTAACTTCAACTTGCAGAACTCCAGTCAGAAGTAGGTCTTGTGGCCTTTGAATAGGTTGGGCATTGAAGTCTTTGTCCAAAGGATTATGGATGCAACCATCTCTAGTGAGTCCTGTTTGATTAAAGATTTAGATAGCTCTTTTTCTGCATGTTAAGAGCCTGGTCCACATGAAGCTCCAATTTCCCTCAGATGGGGCTGGTACTGCTGTTCCCAAAGCTGGTGTTGCTGCCTGGGGTCCGGTTGCACCAGGCATTGCTCAGGTCCTGAGGATAAAGCTGGTCCCTGCTGCAGGGAGGTGGAACTGCCTCTCCAAGCATGCAGATGGTGCTCTCCAGGGAGATAAGCAGCCAGGTCCCCAGGATGGTGGGCAGCAACTGCTGCATGGGGAGCAATGGCAGGGACATCCAGGTGCCAAACAGCTGCCAGCTCTGTGTTGCTGCTAAAGAGAGGCTTGAAGGCAGGATTCAAAAGGGAAGAAGTTCCCTGAAAACACTGGCAAAGCCATCTCTCCTTAAGCCTGCAGGTCAGAATTGCAGGCATAGAAATGCCTGCTAGAAACTTCCAGTGGGCAGCAAAGCTGATAAAGCTCCTCTGCTAAGGGCAGGACAGCATATCTCCCTGCCCTCTCTACACTCTATGCCCACTGCTGTAGCAGATCAGGCCATTCTGTTGTGTAGGAAAACGGAACAACAGCTGCAGGTTACATGAGGAAAAAAAATGTAAAAATAGTTGTGTTCAACGTTAGTGCTGACTGTCATCCAGCATGAGCTTTCCAGTGTCTGTGGGGGACTGGAAGATGGGACCATCTCCTTCCTGCCAGTGTGTTAGGATGCCCAAAGAGATGCTAGACAAATAAACCAGAGTCTTTTGGCATTTGAACATTCCTCCACTCTGGATCTGGAGGGCAGCACCACCAAGCACACTGAGCCCTATTCTGGGTTTGTGCCCTGGTTCTGGCTGGAGATAAGGTCCAGGTACCAAGTTCAGGTCAAAATGTTGGTTCCTTTCAATTTTTGTGAACAGAAATCCAGGTTATAGTTTCTTCCAGTGTTTATGCTGTGGCACAGTGGCATTTGGTATTTCATGGAGGTGCTCAGCCTTAGTCCCCGCTTGTACATCTGTGCAACCCTTCCAGCAGTCCCAGCTCACTTGCTTTGTGCCTCTTAAATCACCCATCTCACAGTGCTTTAGGACGACAGAGACGTATGTGTGTAAGAGTTTATGCATATGTTTTTAGTGATGAAAATGGGTTTTTGCTTTAATTAGTGCTTTTATTTAACAATAAGGCTTTATGCATTTATTGGTATGACTGCCAAATTTGTAAACCAAGTGACTCAGTAATTCTTCTTGTATTCTGTTAATTACTGTGAAACAAGATGAAGTGAGAAAAATACAGACTTCTTTCAATGTTGAATTGTAGATGTGAAATATTTGACTTAATAGATTCATTCAAATACTTCACTTTTAGTCTTGCCCATTTAGGAGGAAGGTTAAAATCACAACTTGGACTGGCACAGAATTTTATTCAAGAATAATACAAATTATATTATCACATCAGAATATTTTAGCACTTATTAAAAAAATGGGTAAAGCAGAAAGAGGAAGTTTTTAAACACATATTCTGTTCTATAAAGCCCAAAATGAAAAGCTTTGCATGTGGGTTTCCTGTTTGTTTACATTTATCTTATGAAGTTCTAAATGCACTCAGTGTTATATATGAAAGGCCCTCAGCAGTCGCTTACCACTGGTGTTAAAAGCAAGGTAAATATTTAGCTGCAATATAGAACTATTGCAAAGCAGCCTGGAGAAAGCCAAAGAAAATAACTTCACTTTCCTGGGTCAATTAAATGGACTGCATCATCTGATGAGTCCTTAAGTTACCTGCTACCTGCTCACAGCGTTTCCAATCACTTGCTGAGTTGTGATCTGGTCTGCCTGTGAATCTGTCCTGCTCCCACTCTTCCTGATCCACCAAACCCAAAACATAGCTTCTTCCTTCAGCTTTGCCCCCCTTCTCCTTTGCTTATTTAGATTGAAAGCACCTGAAATGCAAGTTTGCTCAAGCTCTCTGGACTATGCCAAACTGCATAAGGTCTTTTAAAACTAGGACTCTGAGCAAGAAGCTTTGAAACTTATGGCTTAAAATTCTATCCCTTAGTAAAAGATTTATCTCTTGCCAGACCAGCCCTTAACTTCATAGCTCCCTGGTTTTATGAAATAATAGTCCTTGGGCTCCTCTCATTCAAGAGTTGTGTTACAAATGATTGCCAATCAACCTATTTTCCTTTCTACTCAGCAACAGGAAACATAATTGAAGTTTCTTTTCCCCTGGTGTGACACAAGGGAGTTCCAAGGCTGAGGATGACACAGGATGCATTCTCTGCTGTAGGCAGCAGGAAAACCAAACAAAAATAAAAGGTGTCTTTTTAGATTATTAATAAGCTGTATGGCCTGAAAGAAAAATAAGAGATGCCCTGAAATTATTAACTGTGAGGACAACAGGAGGGTGGGGGGTTTTTTTCTGCTGTGTATTTAAGAGAACAAAACTTGGCAACCCACTACTAACACGAACACTTATTTCAGAAAAGGATGCAAGAACTATAGTCCAAGTTCAGTGAGATGTTATCAGCGTCTCTTTGTGACCACAGCAGTGTCTGGTGGTATACATCCTTCTTCCCATGCAGGAAAGACAGATGACTAGTATCATGGAGATCAGCCTGATAAATCACCACTATTTTCCCTCTAGGGAGCTAGAGAAGAAAGGTTCTTTGGAGACCAGTTTGTAACAACATCCCATAACGAGGTCATCTGGACACTTTCTGCTTTGCTCAATAGAAAGGCATTTTGTTTCATGGCTCTAGCTGTGAGAGAGGAGGGAAAATCGGTGAAGGAACATGCAAAACATGTTACCCAAACTTAACCATTAACATGCTTATGTTAAATGGAAATATCATGTTATTGCCAACCAACTGCATCAGGTTTTACTTAATTTGTGGCCTGTCCTGGTAACATAACAATAATTAAAATGTACTATCCTCATTAGAAGAAAGGAAAGGTTTGTTGTACAAAAGTCTAATTAGATTACTTATACTCTCAATGTTAAGAGCTTTTGAAACCAAACCAATAACCATGTATAATTCATGAGACTTGTTTTATTTCCATGTGTAATTACTAACCCAGAAAACCACCACAAAATGAATTGTGATTTACCTTTGAGGAGCCTGCAGCTTTTCGGTGATGGATTAAAGAAATAAATTAGGCCTTAAGAGTTTTAAACAAAACAAACAAACAAACTACCCAAAAAAGCAACATCTGAGACCAAAAGGATCACAGGCAATCTAGACCATTCATCCTCCAAAAAGTGGGAGAGACTATATTCTTAAGTCCTCATGATGATATATTTACTACTGCTCACACTCTCCCTCTTTCTTCCTTTCCTCTTGGAAACCCCTGGTGATGGATATCCTATGTGGTATCTACAAAATCTACTGCAGAAATTTACTGAAAGGATGATTTCTGCCCCTTTGGGCTGTAAGCTGCCTGTTCATCTGGAGCATTCTGAGATGCGTAAATCCTTTTCCATCTCGTACACTCCCAGCATATTGATCAGACATAACCTTGATGAAGTTACCAGCACTCTGCAGAACAGCCCACACAGTATGGGTCTATTTAGCTGGAAAAAACCTAATCAAACCCAAACAGCAGAACCCTGTAATTGAGGTACATCTTAACAAAAACACCAAAGCCATTACTCTGGACTCTTTCCTGATGAGACTGTGGAAGGTTTCCCTCATGATTTTAATTGCATAATTATAAAATTTGACTCAGCTATTGAGTTTTATGTCAGCTCAATCTGACAAAGCTAACAAAAAGACAGAGCTCATACATTGAGTTTCCAGTGATCCCAGAAAAGTAAATCACATGGAGGATGCTTATTTGGTCATGTAACTCCATATCAGTTTTTGCATCCTGTGAATGAAATGGAGTCCTAGGGATGCCAAAAGTAACTAATAGTATGTTTTCTGATGACCAAAAGAAGACTGAAGCAGCTCTGGGCCAGATCTAATGCAGCTACAGTGCTTTAAGGCAATTGGTTTATGTCAGTCTATGTTAGCAGAGGATTTAATCCTCCATGGAAAAGCACTTGTAAGAAAGTGTTTCTTTTTGCCCTCTCCTCCTCACTCACCTTTAAACAGTAATAAGAATGAAATGGCAATGTTAGCTGGCTTACCCCACACCACACCCTCCCACCTGCCTCTAAACTAATCCTGTGACACACAGCTCTGGTACTTGCTCATTCCATCGCCTGTCTAGAGAATGTGTTCCTACTGAAATGCTCCTGCCCTCCTGGCCAGTGTTGTAACAAGTGCTAATTGGGATTGGGCTGATACAGAGCATTGCAGCAGAGTGCTCAGAGTTTGGGAACTCTTTATGTTGTAGACAAAAATAAGACAATGAAATGTTAATCTTTTCAGATAAATGCAATATGCTGTACAGCTTCCCAGTGTGATTTATTCTCTGAACACCCAGGCAGAACCATGCAGGCACTGAGTCTACAGCACAGGGAGACTCCCACTATACATCCTAGAGGGCAACTATTAGAGTCTTCTCAGGGCCAGGGAGAGAAAAGTGGAGGATGCTGATATATATTACTATGTTTGCCATTGTAGTGGAGATGTGTCTGAGAGTTAAGATGCAATTACTCAGTGGTTAAGTGCCATTGTTGTTGTCCTGAACTCTTAAGGAGGAAAAGAACTCACTGCTGTTGATTTCCTCAGTGTATGCCCTAGTTATGGAGGCTGTGTGCTAGGGGGTCGGGATTTGAGCCAGTGTTTGGCAACTCCAGAAATCAAAGACAACACTTCACCTCATTTGCAAGTACCGTATAATGAGCTTTGAGAATTCCTCTTTAGTCTGAGTTTGCTCTTAGAAGCAGTTCTGTAGCCTATGTATATTAGGGCAGCATAGATGACAGATGAGTCAAAGCCTTTTTTAGTCTCTTCTCTTTTGAACCTGTAGAAGAATTATCTGACTTGACTGTCTGTGCTCTCCTGAAATTAATTAAAGCTTTAGTTCCACTACTTTTAGTCTCAGTAAAGTTTTGTTTCCTACTCATCATGACAACAGTGAAAAACTTCTTAAACAATATTTATCAGCACGTTTAGCACTTCCAGCTTCCCCGAAAAAAATCAAAGGTGAGAGTTAGGGGGTTTTCCTCCATGTTTTCAAATTCTAGGAAGGCAAGTAAAATCCTGAAGCTAGCAGAAAATTCTGCACAGAGCTTGGATTCAGCCTCATTGCATGAAAAGGGGACACATCTTCTAAGTTAAGACTACAAAACCAAACCAGATCACAACTGAAGTAGGGCTCAAGGCTCTCTGTGAGCCTTCTAACTGCATTCAGTAGAGCCACTGCTAAGGTTTTGTTCTTATTTGCCTTATTTTGAAAGCTTTCTTTTCAAATTTGAGGTGCATTTCAGACATTAGTTCTTAAAAACATCTGATATTGGCGTAGCTCCTATTGAAGTCATCTGAAGCTTCAAGTCATGAAATGAGCATAAACCAAGCTCACCAGAGTGATCAATTGTGATGGAAAAGAAAGGAAAATGGTCATACTGGAGAATTAAGTGACACACTGGGACTTAGAAAAGATTGTTTGGTAGCAGACTTGTAGTGTGAACTCAATGCCTCCAGCACTTCAGTTACCCTTGCTCCATAGAGAGGATATTTCCTCACACATAATTTACAGGAAATTATCTAAGATACCTGGCAAGTAAATAACTTTATGAATGATAACTCTTGTAACGGGCTGAGGCCATCCTTCTCTCCAGTGTAACTGTGACTGCAGGTCTCTGGAGTGGTAACATTTTCTGGCATTACCTTGAAATCACAACTGCAAGACTTGAAATTTTAGTAAGGAGCAACAGTGTGACTGTGTCTGTGAGCTCACAGAGAGGTTCTGGCACTGTAGCTGAGTAACATTTTGATACTCCTGCAGACGGCAGTGGAATGTGTTCTGGGGATGGGAAATATCCAAAAGTTTTGCTGTTCTCCTAAAAAGTGGTGAAGTTACAGCTCTTGCTGTGGTAAGAAATGTTTTCTTTCAGTTCTGCTTTAGGACTTGCTGTGGATTGTATGACAGCCTGCCTAACATCAGCCAAAACAGTCCCTTCCTGAAGTCTCCTCCAAAGGGAAAAGTAGGAACCCTGATATGGGCAAGGGCTGTCTGAAAGGTGAAGAGGAGTGAGAACCAAGCCTAAGCAAGAAGACTGGGACAGTGAAATCCAGTCTGCTTCTTGCTGTGTTGTTATTAAGGGTTATCTAGCTGTGAATAGTGGGGCAAGTCACCCAAACAAGAGCCTCTTTCTGTCTAATTTCTTTAACAACTGACAAAGTAAAGACAAATGCAGGCTGTCCAAAGTTGTGCTGCTCAAAATGCTGTTCTACTGTGGTATTTTTGATAAGGACAGCTAAGTAAGCAGGAGGAAGTGCAAGGCTGTTTTAACTATCTTTTTATATGTATATGTTTGTATATATGTGTTTATTTTAGGGTTTTTTTGTATGTAATTGTGTATGTACAAGTTCTGGGGCTATTTGGACTTTAAATTGGACATGTTTGTTTAGATTTGCGTTTGTTCACTGGATGGAGCTCTGCCTTCTTATGGCTGAATGGAAACAGAAAACGGGGGGGGAAACTGTCCAGAGTGGGAACTTGATCTAGAAATGAGCCCTTTGTACTAGGAAGTGCTCAAACTATAAATTACAAACGAAGAAGCCTTTTTTTACTTTTAAAAGGTGTGTGGATTTGTATCCTGCCTTCTCAAAGGAGATCCAAGTGCCAAATTTGAATGTTTCATTGTAGGATAATGGTAGACAACTATTTGTATGTGAACTTGAGATAAAGCCACAAGGGAGGAGGTGGGAAATGTAGCACGTCTCAAGCATATTGGCTTTTAGAAGAAAACAAAATGAGCTCTGAGCAGATATATTTCATATCTCATCTTAAGGAAAAGGGCAATTTCAAATCAGTGCTCATCTGATTCCCCAAAGCTGCCAATGAAAAAGAACTTTGCTTCATTTAGCTCTCAGCAAAATCTTTCCACTTCTCTCCAGCAAAGATGTGATTCTGATCATCAGCCTCTAATAAATTCTGTGTTTGCGTTACCATATTTGTCATTTTACACACTGATGCTCATGCAAAAATAGAAATATTAACACATGCTGATGCTTGTACTGGATCCAGCATACAAAAAGAAGCAGTTCAGGAGAGAGAGGCAAATGGCAGACTGCCATTTAGAGATGAGAAAACAATTCAAAAGTGATAACAAATTTACAAATTCTCTGTATATGAGAGCAGTAAAGTTCTTGTCTGCATTAATACCTTGTTATTTCTGGGTTACACCAAGTCCAGTGTGTGGGTAGGTTGAAAAACATACACGTTCAGTTGAATGAAAAAGCTTGGATTTTAAACCGAAGCATAATTGCCAGAGGTGGATGGAGCTCCATGGTGGCAGGGAGGGACTGAAACCATTTCAGCTGCTCAGGGTTCAGAATTGTCTAGGTATTTCTGGGCTGCTGTGTAACTGATGCAAAACAGACATAATGGGCTGGGGCAAGGAGAAAAAAGGCGATTAGTAGATCAGTCCTGAATGTGCATTTATTTCTGCTCTCAATAATTGTAGCTCTTGCTGCTGCTTGCTGGGGATTTGTTTCCCTGGGAGAAGAGGCCATCAGAAAAACAACCCCCCAGCAACTAGTACAGCTTCTCTGCTAAAAAGGCAAAGCATGATTGTTGTGAGAAATGCTACCTCTATAATGAGCACTTACATTACTCCTGGAACTTGGCACTTTGCTAATAGTTCTCTGTACACAAACTTCCCAACCAACTATCTGTGTACCTCGACAGTTAGTAAGAAAAATTGTGCCATTAACCCACACCAGGAAAAAACGAGACTCCAAGACCTTAATTTAGGGCAGATGTTCCTTCCTGGTGCCATACAACACTGTCCCCTATCCCCTGTGTAAATGTTTCTAGAACAATATAAAATTGTCTTGTATAAGAGATGCCCATTTAGACTATTCATCAGAAATATATTTCTTTTAAAATATGATCAAATTGTTGGTTCAAAGTAAGTTGCATCAGTATATCCAGGGTGTTACAATTTCTTTGTCATACACATGATAAAGATATTAGGAGAGAACCTCATCCATGACTTGTTTCTGCTTCATTGCAGAGCTAACACCCTCCAGGTTCGGTAACTTGTTATGCCTACGAACTTGTTGGAAACACTGGAAATAGCTCATGGGAGGGAAAAGGAAGGGAATCAAAGGAGACAATTTTCCAAAGCAGAGCTTCTGCAGAACCAAGGAGGAGTTTTCTGCAAGTTTGCTTTGATCCTGTTTCTAGTGAAAAATACTGTGTAAGGGAAAACTGTATGGTGTATAGGATACAAAAAACCACAAAAATCTTTACAGGGATTAAATCCTCCTTTTCCTATTTATCTCAACAGAGACTTTTACCTGACTTGTCTATGAAAAAAATTTAGAAATTAAGATGGACATGTGTTGATGTCTTTTTGCTTCTACCTTAAGAAATGTCATTCACTAGGTAACATTTTAAAATGCTCCTTAATGCACTATACTGCTTTATTGATACGTTGATGATGAAGCATGTCATTTGGTAATAATCGGTGAAGCTCAGTTGTGTTTGCTGTAAAAAAGTGAAACTGTTGAGGTAAATGAGAGCCATTAATTTGTTCTCAATCTGTGAACAATTTTGGCCTCAATTTCCTTTTCTGTGTGTAGATTTGCTGCGGATACAAGTAGGAAGTGCTTTTTAGGTATTGTCAACATGTTGTTTAAATTGCTCTTTCTCTTCTTTGTAACTTCCTTTCTGTGGGGCTAGGAATTCTTGCTGTGGTTTTCTAGGAAACAAGGCTTATGCAGTCATGTGATTTGGATGTGGTCTTGCATCTCTCTCTCTGTCCTGCTGTGGCAGCTTTTTAACTCATAGTAAATTGTAACTAAATTGGAGAGCAGCAGCAGTCTCTAAACAATTTATATTCTTATATATTCATGAAAATCAAAAGTACACTACAAAGGGGAGAGAGGCATTAAGACTGCCCCTAGCGTGGGAAAGCACCTCTACCAAGGACTCTATTCCTACCACACACAAAAGATTCCACATGAAGAACTATGTTTTGAGTATCCTAAATCCAGAAAAAGCTTCATTTAAAATTCACACCCAGTTTGCTACCAGTGAACTCAGCTTCCATCTAAAATCCATAGCAAACTAGGCTCTGTGAGCTACTCTTCTCACAGAACCATTTGTTTTGTGTATGTGACCTTGGCCAAGGGTAAGTTAGATCCAAATGCTGCCTGTACCTTCCTAACCTTGCTTATTTAGACAGATCTGGACTAGACATGAAGAAATAATCATAAAAGTGCTGCATTTTATGATTCATTAAGCTTTCAGTTGGCACTTCATGACACAGTAAATAGAAGTGCACAAAAAGCATTTCTAGGACCTTTTATTAATTGCTCTGTTTCTGGGAAATCTGTTTGGAAAGTGGCCTGTTAGTGCTGCCTCCTCCCCTCTCCTCCAACAGCACGCAGCTCTGTCACCTCTGATGAAGTTTAATCAACACAAAAAAAAAGTGGTAGGCATTCCAGGTCACAGGCATTGTGGTAACTCAAACATCGAGTGCTCTTGACAGAACAGAATGCACTTTGCAAATCTTCCATTGTTCTTGGATGAATGAAGGTAGAAATATGGACTCCTTGATGCATTCACTGCAGCAGTTTTGTCTTGATGGGGGTAATTTGTTGCTGCATTTTTGCATAAGTGAAACTGTGAATGAAATAATCTTTTTGGCACATTACTGCTGTTTGAAATCTCATTCTGTTGTTCAGCACTTCAGTACTTCTGAAGAAAATTAACCACAGTGATCCATCGGTTATTTTGTGTTGAGCTACTGGGTTTTGTTTTCCTGAGATGTTAAATGTATTTTCACTACATAAGTCAAAGAAAAGATGTTACAAAGCTGAAAATTGAGACGTTTTCCTATTATTTTCTATACACAAAAATTAGAGTTTCTACTACAACTTCCTTGCTGAGGAAAAGTCTTAGAAGGGAAAACTGAGAACAGGTTCAATTTCACAGTAACGACAATATTTTATACTTGAAACAAAGCTGCAGCTCTCAGTTACTGCTGTAAGAAAGCTCACACACAGAAAACGTTTCCCTTTCATGTTGCTCACCTCCCAGTTCCAGCACTGATGGAAGGTAACAACATTCAGCTAAGGATCACTTGAGTTTTCTGGTTTTCTTTAGCAGGTGATGACTCTTTGATGATCTGTCACCTTTCTCTTGCTTCACTAAAATCTCTGGGCATGGATGAAAGTCGAGCTGAGACTGTTTTTTGTTCTGTGTTCACAATGGACTGGTGATGTCGCAACTTGCATCCCTCTTAAGAGTATTGCTGGTCTGCAGAGGCAAATAGAGGTAAACACTGAAGCAGGATGCTTTTCAGAGATGCACTACAAGCTTTGCTACCAGCTGCAGGCAACAATCAGGATTCAGTGGCAAGTTACAATCTGAAGTCTTCTTGACTATGTTGCAATAGGATTACTTCATCAGTGTTATATTATTTCCACCCCCCTCCATGAGGACAGCTTTCTATTTTTTGCTGTTGGGGAAACCACACTGCCTGGAAAGATATCTATATTAAGATGACATATTATATGCTGTTGGGAAATAGATTTGCATTTGATTGGCTTATTCTTAGAAGATTAGTCTCAGAGACTAATCATATACAAAAGTGTTTCTTCAAATGTCATTTCTTATGTTTAATGTACAACTTGAAAAAGAAGGCTCTGCTAAGAGCTCTCTTCAGAGATGCTTAAAAACTTTTACAGGGATTGAATACAGGCCTGACCACCAAATGCTCTTAAAAAATTAAGTACTGTATGTGGGAGTATACTCTTGGCTTCTGTAGCTCTTTACCTTTTGTTCTACTTACAACAATATCTTCTGGCTGGGCTCAGAAAAGCTGGCTGCCAATGGGAATATTAGTGCAACAGGAAGGAGAACAACTGGAAAGACCCAGTCAGTTCTCCTGCAATCTCTGTATTAAACAGAGAAATAGATAATTATTTCTTGAATTTGCTCTGGTGTTTTGTGGTTTGGTTTGGCTTGGGGTTTTTTTGTTTGTTTTGTTTGTTTGTTTTTTATCTTCACAAATTTCTTACTGACTTCTTGGAGAGCATGAAGCATGAAGTACTCTGTTAAGGTTAGTGGGATATTTGCATTATTCCTCTCACAGTACCTGTAACAATCGTAATAGTAGTTTACAAAAGATTCTACTGGAAATCCAGAAGTGTCTTAAAAATACAGTAATAGTGCTTTACATAAAGACACACATCTCTGGAAATCTAACTGCAAAATAGCCATCACATTACTACAAACCTGAATAGCTTTAAATACAAAGTGCTGAATTTCCAAAAGCTGCTAGCAGTAGCTTTTCTGTTTTCTGCACTATTAAACTGGTGTGCAACAGGCTGTCACTGAACATTTGATCCACATTTTGCTGAATAAAGAATGAATGCAAGGCAGCTAAGGTACCTTCCCTGCAGAGAGCAAAGATGAACCAATCCAGAGCTGCTGCAGGGATGGAAAAGGAGAGGTGTGGAATACCAGCAGTGGGCGGCAGTGACGCTTATTTGGACATTGTGAGAGAAGGGAGCAAGACGCTGGAGCTTACTGAAATTGCTGGAGCTATTATATCAGCCATTAAAAAAACAAATCAGAAAAGCCTCAAGCAAACAAAACCAAAATAATTAAAACAAACAAACAAACAAACAAAATCCCACAACTCTAAGCTGTTATCTATATGGCCTATTAATGCTAATAGGAAAAGAAGAGTCCTCACTTGGTGTCTCCCTTACAACTGGAAA
The DNA here is from genome assembly GCA_013396695.1 of Sakesphorus luctuosus. Taxonomy (NCBI): domain Eukaryota; kingdom Metazoa; phylum Chordata; class Aves; order Passeriformes; family Thamnophilidae; genus Sakesphorus; species Sakesphorus luctuosus. The sequence continues at coordinate 545,094 of VWZD01013789.1, read as the reverse complement.
CAGTTTGGATGGATGTTCTCAGAAGACAAATCACCTGTAACAATTACTAGGAGTTACTTTTGGCCTCAAGAGTCTGGCTAAGCATAAAGAACAGTTGTGAAGCTGATCAATTTAACCTTTAGAATTTAACCTTTAGTCTCAGACTTGCATCAAATCTGTTGCATAAAGGAACATGGCCTCTTGCTAACAATTCATCAGCCTTCATACCCCTAGGTCTACTTACCTAGAAATGCTGTGGTAAAAGCTGCTGAGGAAAGGTGGGTGAAATTTTCTGCAAAGAAAAATGGCATTAAAGTAGGCATTCTGTCAGGAGAGATTAAACTTGGGCTGATTCAATGTGCCTAAAATCTGTTCTGAAAACAGAATTCTTCTATCTACCAGGCAGGCTTAGCATAGCTAATGCCAGCATAAGTGTATCCTGTCACACCATGTGCTTCTTTCTTCACCTCACCGAGTGAGGCAGCTGTGATAGTGCAGCAAGGGCACATCTAGCTCAGTTGTCACTCTTTGGTGGCTTTGCAGTCCAAACAACTTCCTGAATCAAAGTGATAATAAACAGAAGATCAGCACTTGTTTTTACATGAGAGAAGTATTTTTCATTCAAAGTCTCCTGGGTTCCCTTGGTCCCTTGGTGTGACACAGCAGGGACCACACTGAAGGTGTCTGTACATCACTGAGGGGCTCATCCACACAGAGAGAAGAAGAGGGGTTCCATCTAATGGCTTAAGAACTCCTTTTCTAAATGAAATAAATGAGAGGGGCCTCAGGCCAGCCTTACTCAGGTTTCTGAGGCTTTATAGATATCGAAACATCAAGCTATAAGCAGTCAGATTGCACTAAATACTACAACTGGTCAAGGTGTTCTCACATTTAGACAGATATCCTATTTCATTATTTAGTTCACCAAATACTGTGACTCATTTTTGAGCCTGGTACTTGACACCTGGAAGAATTAATTTCAAATAGAAACTAAAATTTGCTTGCATTGTACAGGATTTTCATTTTAAATGAAAGCACAGCTTTTGAGACACGAAGTTCAAAGCAGTGCAGTCACAGCAAAATTAAATTTACTTAACTTTGTCAAAGCAAATCTTAAAATATTAGTAAAACTAATTGAAACTGAAAATAGCAATATTCAAATACCCATGTTTTCTGATACTTGGTTAAAAAAAGTGATTTTTTTCTTTGTATTTCTGCATATACATAAATACACTTGATGAAGCTTTACCTGTATGTCAGCTACTAAACTAGGTCTGACCACCTTATTTTGTCTGGTGGGAACAGGATTATGAGAATTATTTAGTTCCAAGTGGGAAATAAAATCAGTAGGAACCTTTCTTCTCTCTAATATATGAGGGCTTTTTAAATAAGTTTCCAAGATATTTGCTAATTTCTCTTCTATTTTAGGAAATATTTAGACACAATATAGTGTTATAAAGAAAGAAAGCCTTCTGTGAAACATGATTTATATGGTACTACTGATGTCCTTTCTTCTTGCTTCCTTGAATCACAGCATCGCAATAGAGAAATAAGACTGTAAATGGGGGCATCAACCTAGGCAGACAGAACCTATTCATGTCTCACTTGTGTGGTTCACCAGCTGGTTTGTGCATCCATGCTTTTATTGACTCTTCCACCAGTGTCTATATAAAAGCAATTATGAAGGCTTTTCTTTCCCTTTGGTTGGCCTACACAATTCTCTCTAGTGCACTTAGTATATTCAAAATTAGTGACTTCCATCAGTAACTAAGGATATGTGGGGCTGGACAGATTGTAGTAGAGAAAATATAAACTAAACACTGAGGGAGGAAGAATAAAATTGCAGTAATTACAGTCATCCAGCCTGGCAAGCCATTTATGGTCATTGGCATATTTCATCCACATGATCTTATGGGCAACAGAGGGAAAAAAGTGGCATTGATTTTCTTGCCTTCCCCCTCAGGAGTTTGTGAATGAAATCCCCTAAGAGCATGCAAAAGCCTGACAGTGCCATGGCACCTGCTGGGCAGAGGAGCTGCCAGTGCAGATGAGAACATGCAACCTCTTTCTCTCTATGGCTTTTCTTTTTCCAATCTTTGTTTCCTCATGCTCTGCTGTTCTTTCTCATTTCATCTCTGCAACTGAATCAGTCTTTCTCAAACATGCTATATACCAGTGAAGAAGTAACACCTTAAATTCAAAATTCAAATTAACTCTATAGCAGTGCATATGGATCTTGAATCTGGCAGGAATTTAGATGAGATTTTGAAAGTTTTATTACATAAAATTTGGGGGTGTAGAGTTTTTCAGTTTTGCCAATTCATCTTGTAGATTCTTCCTATTTACAGCTTTGGCTGTATGAAAATAGATTCCATGTTAAGCTTAGATATCCACCTGCTTCTATTGATTTGTCACTAAGAATGCCTGCAAATTAGGTTGCTTAAAGCTCTTTCTCAAAAACACCAATATGTTTATCATCAGGTTATTGAAAACATAGTTTGGACTTTTAACTAGTATTATAGGAAACTGTTTGGTTAGTACTAAATTTCTGAAGGCTACATCTAACTGGAGTTCAACTGGGTGTTTGAAGGAAGTAAGACCTGTTGTCCCACAGTTTGTCCATCTGCTGGCTTCCCTTCCCTAATGATGTTTCAATTTACAGACAAGTTCCAGCTATATTTACCAGACAGAGACTTGGAAAACACGAAGCTCCTGGCAGAGTAATGTGTAACTTACTGTGAGGGGATTAAACCTGCCTGCTCTGTCTGTGGGTACTGGCTTAGTTTTAATCAGGGTCATGGGTGGCAGACATTTCAAGCAAAATCCTCTTGTGTAGATTTGGATGAAAAACATCCTCCACATATTTTAGCCCGTATTAGCCCCTCTAAACACACATCTCTGCCCACACACAGAGTTCAAGGCCATATGCCACATGCTTCCATTTGTGCCCTAGAAGGTGAGTTGTTTGTTTTGGTTGTTGTTTGCCACCAGCACTGCTGGGATGTAAGAAAATGGATTTACCCCTTCTGTTTCATCCTTTTTTGTGTTCACCACAAGGGTTTGTCCCACTAAAGTTCTGCTGCCTGCAGCAACTGGAACATTACACAAGATCATTGCATTATCATTGCTGTTCTCCCTGGGCTTGGTCATGGCTGCACAGACCCGACATAACACACAGTCATTGTGTTTCCAGGGAAATGGAGAAGATTTGGGACCTTCAGCAACTGGTTCATTCAAGCCCAGGCAATCCGGAGAGAGAGGCAGGCAGAGGGAGGGGCCAGAAGGGAATAATCAGCCTGGCCTTGGTCATGTGAGCAGAGGGGCAGAGCTGGGGCATGGCCAGACATGGCAGGGGTGTGCCAGGAATCATTTACATACTTGTGTGCTAGATTTGTACTAGGGCAAATGAAATTATGAAAGCACCCTATTTCTTCCACATGGATTTGCAGCTATAGACTCTTCATATGTTAGTAAGTGAAAATTTTCACATAGTGGCAGAATTTTTATGCATTTGATAAACAAAAATATCCTGGTAACTGCTCTCATTAGAAGTATAAAGAGCCATCTCTCAAATTCTCCCTCCTTATCTCTTGGTTTTCTATGTTTGCCAAGAAAATATACTACTACACTAACACCTGATAAGTAAATCATTCACTGACTCAGTTTCAAAATATATATATGTTGCCTGATAATAATTTAAGGTCTCAATAGTAACTATTCAGACTGTCCATATGTGCTTTTGCAGTCGTACATTCAGAATTAAGAATTTCTGGATCACTGTTGTCTGGGAGGAATTTTATAAGGAATGTTAGTGTGTTCCAAGTGAGGGTGCCTCCGGGTATGTGCAGAGGGGATAAAATATGTATAAAATATATTAAAGCTATGGGGCAGAAAAAAATGCCAATTTATACTGTACTTTTTAGTATGTGCTAATTTTTTTTAAATACAATATAGTGTGTGCTGTGTCATCCTAAGTATTTGGCAGTGAAGAGGTTGATCCTTAAAGATTAGAAAAGCTCCCTCTCGTATAGAAACTTTTCAGTCTATTTGTGCTCTATCCTGTGGGAAGGTCACAGACAGATTAGACAGATTCTTTGCAAAGAAATTTAAGGAAGATCTCTGATCCATGAGATGGATTTGTCACACAGATCTTTCTTTTTCTCTTATCCTTGTGCTATTGCATCCCATTGTTAAGGAAAACTCCAGCACCCACAGTTCTAGTTACCTACACCAAGAGCTCAACTACTCTCCCCTAAATATATAAATGCCTTAAAAATTGTTTTCAACAAGGTCCACAGACTAGACTGAAAACAGAACTTTTTTTCCCCTCTACCTTTTCAAAATCTTTATTCCTTCATTCTAGTTGATATACAAATGAAAACCTAAAAATATATTTGTCCTTTAGGTCTTCAGATGTCCCAGCAAGGACTGTGACAAAACATACCAGATGAAACCCTTGTGATCTTAAGGATTCTGAATTCTAACTTAGAAATTGGTGCAATGCAAGAACTTGACTGGTTGGCATTTATGATTTATCTTACTGTTCAAATTGCCAGCAAGACCCACTGCATGTATTTTAGTAGAAACTCTAGAAATTTAAAAAAACTGATTTCTAAGGATCTTAAAAAAGAAAAAAACCCCAACAAAAATAGAACAAAAGGTGTCATCCTGCTTTCTTTTACTTCAACTATGTCTCAAATCAGCACTACCAAAAGAAAATAAAGACCCAGTGCAGGAAATAATTTTCTTTAGGATAATCTAAAAATGCTTACATAGTAAGGAATATATGTGATTGGAATTTAGGTATCTAGATTTACCTTCTCCTCAGGAACAACTACTTCTCTCTATTGCCTTGTGAGCTGTTTTGCATGGGCTACAAAAGGGAAGTGAAGGAGACCAACTATGCCTCATTTGTAAATGAAGAGGAAAAGTGTTCCTGGAGACTTTGCTCTTCCATCCTCCTTTCGTTCATTCATTCATTCCATTTGACAGTGTAAAAGTGATTGTCCAGTGTGGTCTCTGGGCTTCGAAAAGACTGACTCTACTCAGTAATTATACTCTGAATCTCTTGATAAGGAAATGTGTCCTCACTGACAGAAGGGAGACTTTCTCAGAAACAGCTGCTGTGGCTCTTGGGCACAGGTATCAGTCTTGTCCTGCCATGCCACTCAAATAAAGCATCAGTAGTTAGCCTGTTAAAATCTACTCTCATAATTCTCTATGAGCAGAACTCCACAATGTGAAATAATAATGTCCTATGCCCTTCTCCATTTTTGAGGAAGATTATCCCCAGTCATTGACAGGTATTTTAACCCGCCTGTAAAATGACATCTTATAATAGTCTCTCATGTGATGTAACTATACCTTAGTTCATACTCCATAAAATGATGAAATCCAAACTACTGCTGGAAAACACATTTCTCTGCCATTATAACTGAAATGTTTCATAATGATACCAAGCTATAGATCATGGTTGAGTTAAAAAGAAGTAGTGAAACAGAAGGAAGTAGAGTAAGTGTCTGGAACGGTGCAACTGGAGATGAGAGGTGAGTTGCCTTAAAGCACTAGAGCAGGGCTGTGGAGATTCCTGCTGCCTTTGCAGGAGTGCAGAATGCCCTGATGAGAGTCTGGCCCTGATGTTGCTGTAGCTGTGCTTATGATCTGCTCCAATACTGGAGATGTTTGTCCTTTATGTACATATTTATAAGGCACCAATAAACTGTATTTAAGAGCCATTTACCCAAGGATCTCAACAGCTATGTCTTGAGGAGAAAGTAAACTCTTAGATTTTCTCGTGATAGGCTTTATATCAACTTTGTAACTAGGCAGATACTCCAGCTAACAGAAGATAGAGAGATCACCTGGCAATTCCTCCTCCTGCTGGAGCTGAAGCCAGGCTGAGCAGGTGTTTTACAGCTCTTCCCCTCTGCAACTGAAAGAAAACTTTCTCAGTCTAGTCCAAAGGGAAGAGAGCACTTGTTTTCTGCTGTGTAATTCATACGTCAGGGTGTTTCAGTATTTATAGAACAAAAATAAAGCAGTGCTCAAGTTGAAAATATCCACCAAAAAAGCAGAATTCACAATTTAGTCTCAGTGTTGCTATAAGATCCCCTGGAATTATAGTAACACTAATCAGTGCACAGTGAAACCCAGGAGTGCCTTTAGGTCATCAATAAACAATCCATAATCTTGCTTGGAGAGCAAATCAGTAACATAAATGAAACTGAAATGCCTGAAATGCAAAAGCAGAGTGTAAAATAGTATTTAAAATAGCATCATGGTTCTCAGTAGTGAGTTAGGAGTGATGATACTCTCTTTTCAAACCTAGTACTCTACTAAACAAGAAAGCTTAGTAGTCAAATTCTGGATGAAAAGGAGAGGGATTCATCACACTCTGGCAAGAAGTCCTAGCTCATAAGAAAGCTGCAAAATTAATGCTAGATATTTTAAAGCCATGATTTGCAATTTCTATGTAATCTTTGGAAAAGAAAAAATGTACCCTGGCAATATTCCTGAGGAGGTAGGGAGGGCACCCACTAAGACATGTATATTAAGTCAGAAATTGAGAGCCAGAGATCTGAAAGATCCCTGATATACCAAAAGGTTATGGCTTGTCCTTCACTGGAAATTATGAGAGCTGATACAACATGCAGAATCTGCTAAGGGATTGAAAGTTAACTCACAACCCTAAATGTAGCAACTGCTGAGAACCAAATTAAACAGTTTGATTTTGCTTATTTTTTAGTTTTAAAAAATATTTCCCAACCACATATTTTAGAGTTGAGAGTGATGTTCATGCCAGTTCTCCAAAAATGCATTATCAGAAGAGGAGCTCCAAATGTGGCCGTTGCTCTAATTACAATTAACTGACAGCTTATAAAAGCCATCATCTTAAGGAAACACTTCCGTGTTGCAAAGCTTGGGATCAAGAAGAGAGCCCCAGGGAGCAGTTCTAGGCTTCTCACTCTAGTAGAAATAAAAGCAGTAGAGGAAGTGAAAGAAATATAATTAGAGAACTGAGTCTTGAACCAGACAAACTTTTTTCTCCTGTGTGCAAAGTCTACTGTGAAACTGCAAAGCTGTTTACACTAAAAATTCAGTACCATCTAAGATATAAAATAAAACTGGAATCTGTAGTTCAGGTTTTCCCAGTCATTTAATGGATTTAGACCTTTATGTCTTACACTGCAACAAATAAAGCAAATATTGTCAACTCTTGTGCTTTGATTATTAATCTCACACTATTTGGTGTCTCCTTGGAGACAAGAAAACATGTGAGAAGATAAACTTTCATCTAAATTTACGGTTACATATGTATGTACTTATATTTAAATATGTGACCCTTTTGCCTGTGAAGAAAACCTTGCAAAGGGAAATGTGTATCCATAATTAGGTAGACAAGAGAGCATTTGGTGAAAGAACTGTCAGTACTGAATCATTTTTCACATTGTGTTTATTGCCTGCCTTCCTTGCTGTCCTAGTAAACAAAGTTAATCTGCTCTGAGCTCTGTCCTGCCAATGTCTAGAGGACCACTGGTAGCTACATTTCCTACTTGTAACAATACCTCAAATATCTTTATCTGCTGGTATGGTTTCTTTTGTGATTTCAATGTAGGCATCAGTTGTTCCTCACTGACAGCCATCTCTCTAGTGGTTACAATTCGGTACTATCTTGCCTCCCAGAAACAGGAGAGCTCTCAGAAGTTCTAGTGCAGGATTCATTTTCCAGTAAAATCACTGAGCACTCAAGTACTCTCATGTACAGGAAGAAATTTGTTCTCTGACCTTTTTTTCAGATAAACAAACACCTCAGTGAGAACTACTCTCTCTCTCTGGAACTGTTCTTTCATGATTCAGAATTTTTCTACTTATTTTCTGCAAATGAAAACTCATAGTCAGAAGTTTTACTTACCAAAACCTTCAAAACCAAACAAAACCCCCCAAAACCTTTAATGATAGGAACCCAGGTACAATTCAGAAATGTCTCAGCTTTCAGTGAACCCGATGCAATAGCTTAAACTATGGACAGTCTAGTTTATTTTCACTGAAGTTTCTTTTAATCTCTAAAAATACTCTGTGCATTGTGTGACCCCCACTAAGTATAAAGTCAAAGGAGTTGAATGCATTGCTGTGCTATAACAAATCTGGCTGAGTATCACAAACACGGTTATAACTAACAGCTGACCTGACAGTCAAGATCAGCACTAGACTCACCAGCAATGCCTCAGAACATCTACCCACTGCCAGGGCCTGCTGATGTCAAAATAAACGTGATGCTGTGACCTGATCAGATGATTCTAAAGCATCTTAAATTCAGATATTGTGGCAAGTTCTCCCAGGAAGTGACTAAAATGGAAAAGTTCTAAGTAACCAGACACAAGAGAACTCTACCCCAGATAATGGGGTTTTTTTAACGCAATACTACTTTGAAAGCATCATGGATAGATTAAAACAAATCCTTCAAAAACACTCTCCTACTTTCCATCTAAGAATGAAAGTTGATCATGAAAAGTGATAACTTGCAGGTGAATACTCAGCTCTAATTATCATCAGCAGCCCTGATTGCTGGCCAACTGCTCTACTGGTGTGTAGGAATATGGCTCTAGCCAGTGACCTTATCCCAAACTTTGTGCATGAGGCAACATGGAACAGTTTATAGGGACTATTGATTCTGTTACCAGTAGTGAGTTGAGTGATTCACTATTAAATGCCAGGAAAACTTGATTGAGCAGCTTATTCATCTGAAAATGAGTCAGGGAAATTCCTGTGGTACATACTGAGAGTGCAAATTGGGGATTCCTATTGCAAAGAGCTCTCATGGCATGTATTTTGATATTGCATTTATTGCCATTGCTGACTGTGGGATGGGGTAAAAGAACATTAAGGAGCTGCTTAATTAGAAATAATGAATACATGAGTCATGTCACGCAATCGTGTTCTCATTAATTCCTTGGTTAAAACTGTTTCTTTCGCTGGAAATTACCAGGGATAAGCAATGAGTCACACTCAGCCCAGCAGAAATACACCAAGGAGCGAATCCCCATCGCTGCGCTGGCCTTTTGCCCACGCGAGCAGGGGCCGTGCCCTGTCTGAGCAGCCGCGCTGCGCACAGAGCGCACTGGCTGGGAGGGGTGCTCGTTCCGTATCCCTGTGCAGCCCGAACTTTGCAGTTTTCCGGACGGAACAGCACGGGCAGGAGCCAGGGCGGACTGTGTGTCTCCTGCTCCCGCCACCACCATCCCCGGGGCGGGCCCGCACCTGCCGGGGCGTGGCGGAGAAGGGCTGCGTT